>JADBJO010002416.1:140000-180000 GCA_016801955.1 Conus betulinus
TAAGATGTCGTACCTGAATTCGCCTCTCTCCCCCACTTTACTGGCTGGCTTGCCTTCTTCCCTTCCAACGCACGGTGAGTCACACAACTCTCCCTATCATGCTGCGTCATACGACCTTCGGTCCCCGGGGAATTTTCCCGAGGTACAGACAAGCATGGGTGACGGGATGCCTACGGAATCACCACCCGTCACTCGCCTCTATGAGATTGGTGCCATTAGTTCATCCCCCCACTAATAGCACGCAGGCTCGTGATGCTCTCCCCACTGTGCACAAGTGCTGCCACCACTGGTGCATGAGGAGCGTCCCTACTCCGGTGGCGGACTTATGCCCAGTCCCTGGGATTAAACTGGCCATAACTCGGGGTCTCAGCTGCAGGTACCGCCACGCCCGGACCTGTGCCGCTCAGACCTCCGGCAGTCAACCTACCCCGATCGATCGATTTCCCCTAGGGGTACAGGACATTGGGGAGCAGACTTATTCCGATCCCTACTTGGGCAATGTCCACGGTCTCGTTCCTCCGGGGGGAGGATCAACCAGCGGGACCACGGGTAACCTACCCGATCTGGACCAGGTGGTGACCATGTTACCACAGCCACTCCAATCCGTACACAGGCAGATAGGGGGCTCAGTTGCCGTGCCCTTCACCGCTCCCCCTAACACACAGGGGGCCCCTACGGATCCTACCAGGGAGGTGTATATGGCAGTGCACTCTCCGGAGGGGGGGGGTGGTGGTGGTGGTGGTGGTGGTGGTGTGTGTGAGACAGGCCATGTTCTCTTGCAAAACAAACCCCACCCCTCCCCCCCCAGCACAGCCCAATTTTCTCCGTGGGGACCAGTGGCTCTATGCCCCTCGGAGAGACCAGTGGCTTAGAGCAGTCCAACAAAACCAGCTCCATGGTCGCATGTGGCATCCAGCCTCTTGGCGCTGGTTCGACCTCGGTCTTCCTCCCTCTCCGGCGCTGTCTGATCGGCAGGACGGACTCGCTCCCATAGTCTGGTCGCCGATCATGGAGCCACCAGGGACCCACCCTCGCACCCTCCCTGCCAAGCTAGGGCAGGACCCTCAGGCACCCCTGCCTTTGCTTCCTCGAGAAGGTTCATTGCAACTCTCTTCAGGAACCCGATTCTGAGGATGAGGTAGTGGATTCCTTCTCCTCATCATGCGACTTGTCTACCATTAAGCAGTGGCGCCTGGATCTTGTCGTGAGGGTGGCCCCACCCTCGGACAAGTTCTTTTCGGTGTCCAATATGCTGCGGCCACACCAGCCAGGCAGGCTCGCCCCAGACTTGTTGCCCCTCAGACGCTTACATCAATTTGGGAGTGTCCGGCAACCCTTTCTGGGGGTGCGCAGGTCGTCCCTCCTCCAGGGAATGAATCCCTCTCAGCCCTGTATGCGGCCCCTGTAGGCATGTTCCTCAGGGACCCCCGGAAGGCCCACATATCCTCCCTGTTCTCCAAGGACAACCCAGTGACCAGGGAAACTGCCATTTCCCCGGCCGACTGCTGGTTGATCCCCCATCTGGCCCCTCCCAATTCCACCATGATCTCTATCAAGAACCAGGTGGAGTGGGACCGCATAGCCAGATCGGGGATCCAACGCACCACTGCTGGACATGTTCTTCGACATGCTCTTGCAGTGGGGTGGAGATCTGGCTGGAGGAGGACGACTCGGTCTCCATGTCCTCAGACATTCAGGATTCTGAGACACACCTGAGACTGAATGTCGCTTGTTCAGTGACCCCTTGATGCAACTACTAGTCAACAGGATCTCGCGTCACCTTTCAGCTGCGGTGGATAACACAGCCAGGAGCCACTACAATTGTTTACTGGCCTGCAGAGATGCCATACTGTCACAGGCTAATCTTACCCCGTCGCTTAAGGCGGCCTTGCGGTGCATCCGGGTCAGAAGCAGCGCTCTTCAGCAACTATTCGGCTGCCTTCATCGCCCATTCAGTCGAAGAGCGTAAACAGGCAGCCTCATATGCGGCCAGGCCTCCCCCCCTCCCCCCGTCAGCCCTCCCAAATGGACAGATCCTAGTCTGTCCTAGACATACTCACTGGGGCAGGGGCCTCGCAAGACCTACGGGACTTAGTGACGGCCTCGCGCAGAGCCAGCACTGAGTCTCTGTACGATTACCGATGGGAGAGATGGGTCTCCTGGTACTCAGATAACTCTGTTCCCCATGATCGCCCTTCCAATATCCAAATAGGCAACTTCCTATCTAACCTATCTTCGTTAGGGCTCTTGGCTAGCTCCATTTGGGGCTATAGATCAGCCATCTGTACCACTATTCTCCAACTCAGCGGACCCTCTTTTGAGAATGACTTCCTTCTCAGAGAGATTTCTAGGGGGGTGGCTCTACATGAGTCTCAGTCCCCTTGGCGCCATCCCCCTTCAGGACCTCTTCATTGTCCTTGACGCACTCAGAAAACCCCCCTTTCGAGCATATGGCCACCGTTCCCTTTGACCTTCTTTCTCTCAAGACCACATTTCTCCTTGCCCTGGCTTCGGCCAGAAGGCGCAGCGAAATTCATGCTCTCTCAGGGGACCCCAGAGACATTGCCTTCCACAGGGATGGCTCGGTCTCGCTTAAGTTTCTCCCCGAATTCTTAGCTAAGAATCAGGAACCGGGCACAGCCTCTCCCTCCCTCATCATCCGCTCACTTGCAGATATCTTGGGGAAAAGGGGGGGGGGGGGGGGGGGGGGGGGGGGGGACATGGACCTGTGCCCTTCTAGGTGTCTGAGAGATACTAATGGGAACGCTCGCGCCCAGGCACTCCTCCCAGAGACGTCTCCTCATTTCTATCAACCCCAATAATAGTAAAGACATCTCGGCTGGCACTATCTCTAGGTGACTTTCAAGATGGTCAGATCTGCCTACACCCAGGCGTATAAGGATCTTCCCGTCTTATCTCCCCAGGCCCATGAGGTCAGAGCGTTGGCCACTTCCGCAGCATTCCAGCACTCTGTCCCCTTGCGCCACCTCCTGGAGGCAGCCTACTGGCATTTGGAAAATCCCTTCATAAACTTTTATTTATGGGATATCCGCATGACCAGGGCTGATGGTTCTAAAGGGATTTCTTTTGTGGCGGCTAATGCAGCAATATCTGTTCCACCCTCTAACCCCAAGAACCATTAGGGCACTCGGCCCCCCTCCAATTCCTTTAAATTCTGCTATGGTCTGACATGGTATAGTATGGGGAGTTTGTATTATACTCCCTGTTTGGCTAGTATACTTACCATGTCAGACTCTAATGCCCACCCTACCTTCCCCTCTAGTGCTATGGTTCTCGGGGTTACCTTGCGCATATGCCTGGCTGAATGAGGAACAGGAAGCTGACACCGGCTTTCTTCCTATGGCGGAAGTAGGGTGGGCATCACGTGACTGTCTTATCACTGCATTAGCCACAAAAAAATTTGGCTTTCAGAGCTAATTAACTGCCGTTGAATGCTATGGTCTGACATTGTAAGTATACTAGCCAAACAGGGAGTATAATACAAACTCCCCATATTTGAATTGGCTGTAGAAATGACAGGTTCGTTATGTAGACTTCTGAGCTGGCTGCAGTTGCTGTTCTACTGTGAAAATGCTGACCTGTCTGTGCATACAGTTTTGGTGTGCATTTTTTTTTTTTTTTTTTTTTCTTTTTTTTTTTTGCTATGCATATGAATGGTAAAAATATGACAGATATTATGAACCAATACAAAAAAAAAAAAAAAAAAAAAAAAAAAAAAAAAAATCTGGTGCTACGGTGTTCTAATTTGGGGGTGTTTCAACCAAGGAGCAATACTCATGTTAACTCTTGCGCAAGAAATTGTATCTGACTGTGTCTGCTTCTTCAACAACATGCCAAAATAGAAGAACAGCAGCAGGGACTACAGACCTTGAAATATTAAGGAAAAAACCAACAGACCTTGAAATACTGAGGGAAAAAACAACGGACCCTGAAATATTGAGGGAAAAAAAACCAACAGACCCTGAAATATTGAGAAAAAAACCAACAGACCTTGAAATATTGAGTAAAAACCAACAGACCTTCAAAAAAAAAGCAACAGACCTTGAAAGAATGAGGGAAAAAAAAACCAACAGACCTTGAAATATTGAGGGAAAAAAAAAACAACAAACCCTGAAATATTGAGGAAAAAACCCAAGAGACCCTGAAATACTGAGAAAAAACCCAACAGACCTTGAAATATTGAGAAAAAAAACAACAGACCTTGAAATATTGAGGGAAAAAAACAACAGACCTTGAAATATTGAGAAAAACCCCCAACAAACCCTGAAATATTGAGAAAAAAAAATGAACAGACCCCGAAATATTGAGAGAAAAAAAGATGAGTGAGTATGAATTTGTGTGTAAGTATGTGGAGTAACCGCATATGATAGACGTGTCCAAGGAAGCGATTTCAGGACTGTGGTTACTGCATCGCAACCTCTGAAATCAGTCTACCATGTAATGCAGAGGCAGGGGAGAAAAAGTTCTCTCCACACACATGCATGCACACACACACACACACACACACACACACACACCCTGCCCCCCACCCCCGACCCCCCCCCCCTCCTGTCTATAAAAAGATTGGAAGACTTGCACACACAATTTGTAGAAAATACGCTTATTTTTTTAATCTTTTGTTAAAAAGTACACCCATCACAGTTTGGGGGTGAACAGGTCAGACTGTAGAAGTACCAGGATGTTTGTATGATGGAAGATTTTAGTGAGGGAGTGAGATGTCGACAGGCTTTAATGAGGAGGTAACTGAAAGATTCACTGAAGACCCTGAAAAGATTCCTTCCCTTTGCAGACTGGTTACTGTGAAACATTTTTCTTTTTGTGCGTACGTCATTTACATCCCAGCAGACACCCAGTTACAACCATGGCCAGTGTTTATGGTGAGCCATTCCTGACCTAGAGCCTGACAACTCTGCAACGATTAGAGAGTGACAGTATGGTTAGATTCAGTGTTGGCTTGTTGGAAGTTCTTACCCTTTAACCATTGGCGTACTTCCATGGTTGTCCATTGAAGGTTAAGTCTGCTGTTTGTTAAGTGCTAATTCTAGTCTTAGTCTTGTGGAATTTCTGCCTGTCATCGACAGCTTCCAGGTCCCCGTGGGGATGCCAAAGGCTCTTTCGGTATTAATTGTTTCTCTGCCTTCACAGAATTCTGCACCTTTAATTCCCTCTTTTATTGGCACTCGTTGACCGCCTTTTTAGGAAAAAAAAGTTTACTTTGTTTTACTTTCTACCCCAGTTTTTTCCCCCCGACTTTGTGGCCCTTTCACGTGCCTTTGTTCTTGAAAGGTTCTACACATTTTTTGTGTCTGACTACAGTCTGTTTACATGCCAGCTTTTATGTTGTTATGTGTAACTGGGTAGTGAAATGTGGCTGCTGTTCTGATTGGGCACCAGCTACTCATATTGCAGTGCGGTTTTAGGTGTAGATGGTCATTTATGTGGATTGGCTGCGGCCTTTGGCAAGGGCTAGTTTTTGTCTTCTTTATGAATGTGAATAAATTGGGTATCATGTTTCAGATTTAGTGTGTGTGTGTGTGTGTGTGGAGAGAGAGAGAGAGAGAGAGAGAGAAAATTTTTTTCCCTTTGTTTTAAGGACAAGACTTTTGACCAAGCATTGTGCTAGCCTTTAAAGGGTCATGTGTGGTCGGCTGGACTGTAATAAAATCAAAACTCAGTCACAGAAGTTTTGCAGTGATTTGCTGAATGGACAATGCAAAATATATAGTTTATATGGCACTTATAATCAGGTAACCCAAAAAAGCCATCTTCTTCCCTTTTTAAAAAAGAATGAAACAACAACAAATTTTTTTTTTTTTTGTTCTATATGTTCATGCTGTGGACCAGCGACCAAATGTGTGGGAGCGGAGGACATTTTGGTGTGGAGTTTGGAGGACACCCTGGCGTCTGGAGCATTCAGGAGATACGTGGAGGTTACCGAACCTCTGCTGCGCCTTGTGTACCCTGAAATGAGGGGAAAAGTACATCAATATGGGCTACTCCTGTGGTAAGCATGGTCGTTGGGTATTGGCCAGTTTGATTAAAGACAGAATGTCAGTGATGAGCAGCAGTCATACCATATTGGTCTCTTTGCTTAGAGAAGAAGGTCATTGGTAAGCGGCAGTTGCATAGTATTGGTCTGTTTGCCTAAAAAGATGGATTATTGTGAATGTCAACATGAACAAATGTTTATTTTACAAGTTTTTAAAAATCTTCATAGACATTTGTTATAGTTTTTAAGTAAAAATGCATTGATGCTGTGTTGCTGAATTTTCGTTTGTGAGAAAAAGGTTGACTTTTGTTAATGAACATATGGGTAACTTCTTTGTAAGGAATGTGGGGTAAAAGTTTTTTGAAGTCTTTGTTTTCCTTGTCTGACCACAAGATATTATCACCTACCTTGGTGTTGGCTTGATGTAGTTGTCAACAAAATTAAACTTTTTTGTTTTTTTGGGAGAGAGAGAGAACATCATAACATTTTGAAAGTGGATATGTTTTGGTGGAACCATGATGAAAATTAGCCTTTTAACTAATCGTTTGACAATATGTTTGGTCTTTAGATTTGCTGGTACAAGGTTTCATTGCCAATTAGCATTTACTTGTTAACCAACAGTATTGCAAATAAATCAAGATACTTCTAACGAATGCTTTTATTCCCCCATTGATTTATCTAATGAGGCGGGAAAAATTGAGTCATCTTTTTAAAATTGATCCTCTGTTTTTAGCAACAGGGGATCATTTCTCGCCTAATATTGCAAACCAGTCTAAAGCTCAGTTGTGTGATGGCAAGTGTCTTGAACAAAGATTATGTTAAGAACACATCTACCTGTAACAACTAGAAAGACAAGTCTGTACCTGCTCTGTAGAGTGTATACAGTATTGTTTGATTGCAGGTGTGTGTTGAGCGTAGGCAGTGACAATGGGACTATTTACCTGTATGATGTGGATGACATGATCTATGCCATAACGTCTCCTGTTACAATGCCAATGAAGCCATCAGAGGTATGTCTGGGTGTGTTCTGGATGTCACATCATGTACAAACGGTTGTTACACACTATACACTGCAATCACATGTAGGAAAAGCGAAATGGAGAGAAAGAATGAAAGAAGATTATTACTGAATTTACAGCATGGATTATGGCTGTGTGAACAGTTTTTAGTGTGAAAGGCTGAGTGAAGCCACAGGTGAGATACAATTGGCAGTGTTACAGTTTAACTTTGACTTAGAACGGTACACGTTAATAGCATTTTTTTTTTTTAGTTGAATTTCCTTCCTTTTCTGCATCAGGAAGAACTGTTTTTTTTTACTATCCAATCGGAAAGGGCCTAAAAATTCAGACTATGGGAAAGCAGATGTTGATTTTGGCGTGCCAGCATCAAAACAAAATGGCAGGTTTTTTTTTTTTTTTTTTTTTTTTTTAAAATGAAATGTGACGTAGTTCTGTGAATATGCAAACTGTCCAAGGTTCAGGGAGTATGTAAACCACCCCAAAGTTTAATGGGAGGAAAGGGGGAGAACCAGTCTGGAAAATTTGTATGACTGACAGGTGGGTTGATCAGCTGACATGTGAAAGCGTTAGCTGTACATTCTGAGTGTGCTGATTGAAAACAGACTGAAACATTGTTCAGCTGATAGAGTTTGATTCATCTTTGAAAAACTGTAGACTGAAAATAAGTCTGTCTTTTATGCAGCTGTTGGAGAACAGCGACCTGAAGGTTATGAAAGTAAAATATTGTGCCTTGCTGCATTTGACTCCCAAGAAGTGGATGTTATCTGGGTGTTGGTTGTTGAAAGTCTGTCAGTCCGTTGTTTTTTGCAGAACACCTTTGTTCTGTAGTGAGAAAGACTTATCCATTTGATTAATCTTTCTCACTATTCTAAAGAGATATGGGTTAGTTTTTGTCACATTATTCAGAAGAGACACAGATTGCTCTTTCCGACTGTTCTAAAGAGAGATGGATTAATCTTTCAAACTGTTCTACCTAAGGAGATATGGATTCGACTTCGTCTTTGCTCTAAAGAGATTGAGATACTGTCTTTCTCACTGTCCTAAATAAATACGGATGGGTTTACAATTCTAAACAGACAGGGTTTTTCCTGCTACTGTACAGAGGTAGTGATTGTTTTTCTCCTGCCTCTTAAAACATTGGTTGTGGTTGTTAAACAGCTGATCAAAACAGGTTAACAAGTATGCTTACAAAGACAAAAAAAAAGATAGCCAAACAGCTATTAAAATAGCCATCCTCTTTATGAACTTTACAAAGACTTACAGTGCAGTTACGAGAATATTTTGGTAACATACACAGAGATTTTATTGACTGTAAGTGAATACGATTAATTGGTTACTGCATTCTCAAGGGATGAGGAACGAATGTATGCAGGAGTGTGCATGTGCCTGTGGTGTCTGGGAGAATTCCTTCATTTCATGTGCCTCTCTGTGTATCAGGTGTTGGAGTGGCCAGAGGTGGATGGTCTGGACGACGATGACGACTCCAAGACAGATGTAAGATTCGTTTTTTCTCTCACTTACCCATTACACACTCAGAGCTTTACACTTGTGTAGATTTGTGTTGATTTTGAAAGGCAGAATGAAAAAAAAAAAGGAAAATTGTCAAACTAAGAACTAAGCTGCACTGAACTCGCATCCTTGTATCTTTAGCACAACTGGGTATTGTAACTTTAAGATCACAAAGCATTTTGGAAGAAAAGACGCTGCCCGTGATTTTTTTTTTTTTTTTTTTGTTCAGTAAATGTTTTATCGTTACATAAACATTGGAATTCAAGATGCATTTTCACTGCAAACAACACTGCAGTTTGGAGTTGTAAATGCATCTCTGTGCACAAAGAGACGAAACATGCAGTGCTATATATACTGG
The DNA here is from genome assembly GCA_016801955.1 of Conus betulinus. Classification (NCBI taxonomy): domain Eukaryota; kingdom Metazoa; phylum Mollusca; class Gastropoda; order Neogastropoda; family Conidae; genus Conus; species Conus betulinus. The sequence continues at coordinate 148,897 of JADBJO010002416.1, forward strand.
ATTATGTGCGTTCTGCATGATCAGCATGCATGTTGTGCTGTATTGACACAGACTCAGACCATGTTTGCGAGCCTTGTGTACAAGTTGACCAACACAGTTGAGTGCCAAAATGGATGTAATCAAGTATGGAGCACTTCAAAACATAAGGAATGTATGATGCCCTGGTCAGAACAGGAGAAGAAGTATTGCCTTGTCGTCCTGAAATTACTGTATTCAGATTTTCATTCCTATAGTGGAGTGACGGTTGTTCAGTCTCGAGATCTAATGGACAGATTTCACACAACTTCTCATCTTTGTAAGAGGGAGAGAACTTCATCCACCCTTCCTGGCAGCGCCGTCTTCTGTCCCCTAAATATTGTTAAGTATCCAATGATTTTTTTTTTTTTTATGCATAACACTGTTTTGCTTATGTCTGTGGTAACTGTTACAGATTTTTTCCTGAAAGAGATGTACCTACAGCGAGCGAACTGGGGATGATATTGCAAGTGGTGGAGGATTCAGAGCTTTTGGGTTGATTCCCTGCCTGTTTCTGTCTTCAGGGGCCAGGTTGTTCAAAGGAGGCTGATGGCTTGAAGCTGAAAGAGAAAGACAAAGAGACAAAGGTAAGTTTCTTTTGCACCAGCCGCCGTGGCGAAGTGGTTAGCGTCGCGGACTCCCGGCTGGGAGGTCGTGGGTTTGAATCCCATCAGAAGTCAGTGGGTTTTTCTGCCCCGACCGGCTCCTACCCAGAGTTGAGTTTTGCTGCGGGCTCAGTTGGGAAGACTGGGACCACACAGTCGAGTTTCATCCACTTAATGGATGCGTTTCTGAGAGTGTTGCTCAAATTTCCTGACCCAACACTGCAGGTGTCTGTATCTCTCGGGCCTGGTTGACGCCGGGATATATTATGAAAGGAAGCGTAGAGTACAGCCCTGTCATGTAGTCTCAGACCGAAATGGAAATCCGTAGCATCATCTTAATCATCCTCATTCTCATCGATCAGCATAAAAAAAAATGTCTCAAATTCTGTGGCCCTTCATGCCCTGTTCTCATGGTGACCTCAATTTCGATGTCCTCTCCACGTCTGTGGCCTTGGTTTGGTTCCGTCCGGGTCACCGGTATCGGCGAGTCCATGGGGGCTGTCGTTGGACGGACGTGGTGGCGCCCTCCGGGGGGAGAGCTCACTCACGCCGGCTCCGTGACTAAGCAATTATTGTCGTCAGTAGGGGGCTTAGTAGGTGGTGTCCTGCGTATGTTAGATCAGAACAGGCGCCACTGAACACCACTGAAGTGACTCGGCAGCAGTGCAGTGTCTCCTCCGGTGGGTTGCCTCTTGACGACTTGACATTGACTGCTCCCTGTGGATTGCCGGTGCCGGGGGGCTGTGGCGGGGCTGACCGGGCTGTGACTGTGGATGGGGTGTCGGAATGAGCGGCGTGGGTGCACTGCCTCTGAGGTGGCGCAGAGGTTGGGACAGCAAAAAAAAAAAAAAAAAAAAAAAAAAAAAAGTTTCTTTTGCTTTGAGACTCGAGGATGTAGTCAACCAGCAGTGCATTTTCCACTCTGTCTTGTTCTTGTAGTTCTACTTATCCTGACCAACTTCCAATGGGGACAAAATGTGTGATTTTTTTTTTCTTTATGTAACAGTTGATCAGGTTATGCAGTTACTCTCTCTCTCTCCTCTTCTTCAATCGCAAGAATGGAACTGCCTCCTCACCTGTAATTGAACATTGGGAGAACATTAACATCCTGAGGCACAGTCTCTTTCCCTGTTGTAGGACACATCCAGCGATGACCCTGTGCTTGTAAACGTCATTCTGGGCCCTACCCGCCCCTACCATGGCTCCCATATACCTTCACGAGTTCACAATTCAGTGAGGAGATGCAGACTGGGATGTACTGTGTGTGTGTGTGTGTGTTTTTTGTTTTTTGTTTGTTTTTTTTTTTTTTTTTTTTTTTTTGTGTACGCAGGCTGATACTCCTGTGGACACTCCGTGTATAGACAGGCAAGGATTGATCCCATCTACCCAACAAAGGGAGTGGAGTTTTATGTGTATGACCGTTTTTTTATCTCGCCATTAAGGCAGGGGAAGGTGCATGCTATGTGTAACGTGTGATCCACACCAACGGCCAACTGGGCCTTCTCTTCTGAAAGTTGGTGATGGGATTTACGTGTGTGCAAGATGTTATGCGTGCGTTCACACACGGAACCTCAGTTTATAGTCTCATTCGAAGGACTGTATGGGAAATGGAGTCAGAACTAATGTTAACTCTGAGGGAAAAAATCCCCAGGTACCGAAATGACCCAGCGGAGATTCGAACTCGCAACCATAAGATTACGAGTCCGACGCTCTACCACTGAGCTATTCCGGCCCCCCATACTGTGTTCAAGCTGAGGGATTGGTACTGAGGTGTGCGGAGAGGTCGATTCTCTGGTTTAGACTGGCATCCCCCTGCCCTGGTCACTCTGCATCCCTTTGCCCAGGGACTCTGCAGGGACAAAACACCTCAGTGGCAGGTAGACCAGATCCGCCTGCCCCCATGGGAAGGATGCATGGAAGTGCTTCAGTTTGAAGCCCAGTAGGGTCCCTCCCCCCCCCCCCCCCAAGACACATGGGTTTTACATGATGTGGTGGAGGTGCCGTTTAAAAAGAGAGCATTCATAACCCTGATGAACACTGTGGTGGTTTCTGTGATTAAGATAGGTGGGATGGTGTCTGCATGGTGAACAGTATGGTGGTCTTTGTAATCATAATGAACATTGTGCTGGTGTTGTTATGATCATTATGACTGTTGTATTAGTGTCTGCAGGATGAACATTGTGGTGGTGGTCTTCTTCCGGATGAACATTGTGGTGGTGTGTCTTCCAGATGAACATTGTGGTGGTGTTGTCATGATGAACATTGTGGTGGTGTCTTCAGGATGAACATTGTGGTAGTGTCTTCAGGATGAACATTGTGGTGGTGTCTTCAGGATGAACATGTGGTGGTGTCTTCAGGATGAACATTGTGGTAGTGTCTTCAGGATGAACATTGTGGTGGTGTCTTCAGGATGAACATTGTGGTGGTGTGTCTTCAGGATGAACATTGTATCGATGTCTTCAGGATGAACATTGTGGTGATGTCTTTATGATGAACTTTGTGGTGATGTATTTGTGGAAATGGTGAATTCGTTAAGATGAACATTGTGGTGGTGTTTTCAGGATGAACATTGTGGTGGTGTCTTCAGGATGAACATTGTATCAATCGGTGTCTTCAGGATGAACATTGTGGTGATGTCTTCATGATGAAATTTGTGGGATGTCTCCATGATGATGGATCAATGTGACGTCTTCATGTTCATGATGAATTTTGGTGCTGGTGTTTTCAGGATGAACATATTGTGATGATTTCATGACCATTTGTGGTGACACTTTCATGATCATGATGAACTTTGTGGTAACTGCTGTCTTCATGATGGAACTTTTTGGTGTTTCAGGATGAACGCTACAGAGATATTTTAATGATAATATTTTCTGTGCAGGTGGTGTTGAACATGGTGGTAATATCGTCAGACAGGAACGTGGTGGCTGCAGGAACCGACAACAATCTCGTCTGCATCTGGCACAGGACACGAGACTTGACTGTGTGATGTCAGTGGGTGTGCAAGTGTTCGTCGTGCATGAGAGACTGAGAGAAAAGGACCAAATCAGTTCAGTTAGTGAGCAGATGTGTACATGTATGAATAGATTCCCCAAGAGTCTTTGTGCAGAAGCATTCTTTGTAGTTCTGTCAGAAATGATTTCTTTCTGCCCTAACCCATTGTATTCTCAGTTCATTGTTAAGTCTTGTTGACTTCAGCTGGGCACACTCTGTCTTCAGTTTCATCTTTAATTGGTTGGGTCGGTTTGCCTGGTGGCAGGCTAACTCCAAATTTATGGAACCTGATTTTTTTTTTCTACTGAACTTCATCAGAAGATGGAATGTATCCCAGGTGCACACACCTGTGTTAAATTTTGGGTGGATTCCAAAGGGCAGATCCAGGATTATTCTTTTGTTATTATTATACACTTTTAACCTGCTTCACAAGAAAACTATGACAAAGTTTCCGCAGATACAATGAAACCAGTGTAAAATGGTTCATGCCATTTTGAAATGGTGTCGTTTGTAGTCGTCAGTGTGTCTCTGTTTGTTTTAATGGAAACGTTTTTGTGTGGAAATCTGTGCCCCCGCCCAAGTGGTCTTGTGGGATACTGTTTCAGGGGCCACTATTCACTTGGAGAAATACTTTTTTTTTTTTTTCTTTCGGAATGTTGCAGTAAGTTCCAGTTTTAGAACATTCGTTCTTTTATGAACTGATTTGTTTATATAGAGATGAGTTATGCATTGAAAAATACTTTGATAGATGAATAGGATTTTACTCTTTGGATAGTTTTATCAGTATACTGCAAGTATTGGAATGAATACCATTGGAAGAACACATAGGTTGCTCCAGCAGGATTTGTCTTAGTCCTTTCATATTATGGTGAAAAATTAGAACAAAAGTAATTTTATCAGTATGGTGTCCCACAGGAATATGAGTATACATGGATGGACAGTATTGAAAAAAAAAAAGAAGAAAAGTAACCTGTATTAAAACTGTCAGTGGACATCAGCAATTTTTGTATATCTTTTGTCTGAAATGCAAGAATGGCGAGAAAGGCGCTGTGTGAGTGGACCTGTAGGGCCAGGTGATTGTATAGGTTTCAAAAGTTCCTTGAATTGTCACTGGTTTCAAAACATCTTGAATATCTGAGATCTCTGAACTTCTAAGAGAAACCTAGACAACTTATGAAAAACAGATTTTGAGGACCATAATTACTGACTGTTTAACCGACAAAGGGTCACATATAAAATTATTTGGGCATGTGATTAAGAGTGAAGCAAGCCTTGCAGTCATTCACGGGTAAAGAAATTTGTGAGAACTGATAAAGAATCAGGACTGGCGATTTAAACCTAGCAGTTTGCTTTGGTGGTATTTTTTCATTTGCATGAAATTTTGAATGTTAGGAAATCTGCTTCATGTGTCACTGTCACCAAGGATGTGACATAACCCTCTTGTATCGTAACGGGAGCAGACAGGAGTGCTCGGACAGTGTGCTATATTTCATAAGGGGAGAAAATGTAGAGAAGTATGAAAATGGAGAGTTAGAGAAGAGAGTGATGTCGAAATTGGCACTGATGTGAGGAGAGGAAAATGTTGAAAGCGACCCTGAGGACAACGTGCCGCTTGCCGCTTTGCAAACCACATAGCGACCGGCTACACATCCTGCCAACGTGGCTGCATTCAAACAGCAAACAGGCCATGTGCACTCACTGCCACCCCACTAGAGAAGGGAGAATTACTGCAAGTGTAGAAGAGCTCACTGATGGCCACCGTCTACAAAGACAACCGTCTGATCTACCTGTTTACCACCAACCAGCCGCCAGGTATGCTGGCAGTAGAGGACAAAGTGATGCTGACAGTCATCGCCAAGTACAACAAATACATGGGTGGCGTTGACAGGTCGGACCTGTACCATGCCTTCTACCCCATTGGTCATCAGAACAAGAAATGGTGGCGCTACATTTTCCATTCTCAGGTCAACTTGTGTATTGTCCAGGCCTACCTCATCTGGGAGGCGTCACCTCATGATCCAGTGCCCAAGAAGACATACGACCACATGATGTTTCGTGCTGACATCGTCGAACAACTTTGTGCCGGATTCACCTCCAGGAAGCGCAAATCAGGGCGTAGTAAAGCAGTACCTGACCCCCCCCATTTCCAAGGCCAGCATCGACCATCACAGATTAGAAAAAAATCAAGGGCAGGGCGAGGGTCTGATGGTAGCGCATCAAAGATGGCTGTATGACAACTAAGGGACGATGCGTAGAAAAGCCATATATGTGTTCTTTCTGCCGGGTGCCTCTATGCTTTCATAGGAATGACTGTTTCCGTGACTACTAAGCGCAGAAATGTGGCTCAACAGTCGTGCAGTTTGCTAGTCTTTGTGTGTAGGTGTATATGTGCTTACCTGTAGTTTATGGTGACATCAGTGCTTCAATGACAATTGGCAGTGACATTCTACTCACTGTCCTCACTGTACAGCTATACATTGTTTAAATACATATGGATATGTATAAAGTGCTTAGAACAATGAGAGAAAAACAATGTGGAACTGTGCTTGAAACTACTTACTGTAAATCTTAAGTAGGGACAACTGACATTAGTTGTGAGTGACATTCTGTGGATTACCTGTGGGGACTGAACTGGCGGCCAGAAGACAGATCATCTCAGGCAGGCAGCAGCTTTCATTTTACAACACTAAAATGCATGTACATGGGACAACTGCATGTTGGTGTGCTGTATTATAATTGTCACCATCTCATGTGACACATTGGGTGACATTTTGGTGACAGTGACATGACCTTTCACCTCGAGACACACAAAATCTTGCTCACAGTATAGAACAAAGCCTTGTGACCATACATGCAGACTTTCATAGCTCTCGAGGTTTATTCTTGGTTGTGGTGAAACATGAACCATACATACCCATTTTAAGGCTACATTCACAAAACATCTGAAAACTTGGGGGAATTTGGCCTCTGAGAATCTGAATAAGGCATTTCTATTATGATAGTTTGGTGCCAGCACATTAAAACGCACTGCTGTCTTGAAATGAACTTTTCTTGGTAGTAAAATAATAGTTTTTTTGTTCTACCTGAGATACGTACATTCATCGGCATCGTAATCATAGTCCTGAGACATCACATCAAAGAACAATGGTCCTACGACATCACATAAAAGAACAATAGTCCTATGACATCACATAAAAGAACACTACAGTACAGGTTTTTTTTTTGTTTTTTTTGTTAGTTTTCTTTAAAAAGTAAAATGGACATAATAATGAAGGCAAATCAAAATATGGCTGAACAGGAACCCAGGGCAAGATAAAAAAATTTTTTTTTAAAGCTAACATTCAAAAAAAAAAAAATTAAATGTAGTATGTGAAATTGTCCATCAACTGACAGGCAATCTTTTCTCACACTTGTGCCATGGGTGAAAATTTGCTGGGGGCAGACCTGTGGGGCGGAAAAGATTTGAACTTACATGAATTCAGATTTGAACTTACATGAATTCAGACTGATGACAAGTTCCACTAAAATGGACTCATGCAGAAACAAGAGAATGTCTAGAAATTAGAGGTACCTTCTCTGTATTGTGGCCATTAAGACTTTCTTTCAGGGGAATGAACAAGTCAATGATATGTCTGCACTGGAAATGACTTGGTTTGCTGGACATGAACTGGATGGAATTGTATCACAAATAGACCACTCTCTGTTTTAAGACCAGGATGTCAAAACATTGTTCACCTCTTGAATAGCATACCCACATCTGGTGCTTATCTTTAAACAGGCCAACTTGTCTGCTCTTGTGGGTCCGATGTTGAGGATGGCGATCGGTATATGTGTCTCACTCGCTCTGTTTAGAAAGCGAAATCCAGAGTATACCTAGGGAAAAAAAAAAAAATCACCAAAAGATCAGAATTTTTTTTTTTGCCTACGCTAATTGAAGGGCACTCTGGAGAGAGCAGATCTTTGTCAACATTGAACAAATCTCAGATCTTCCCTTTGAAATTAAAACAAACTTGTTTTCACACTAAGGGAAGTAATAGTTGGTACAGACTGAAGGAGTTACTTCCTGTGTATTTTTTTTTTTTAACTAAACATGTAAAAAATATGAAAATTTTTTAAATAACTAAAAAGTTAAAAATCCATGAAAATATTCTACATTGTAGATAACTGTCAGTTCATACCAGTAACATCACTGTATTTTCATTCAGAGGAAATCCTTTTTTGGATCTGACCAATGCAATGAACAGAGTCCTGGATTTTCCATATGATCCAGCTCCACATCATGGATGGACACCAAAATCATGTGTTCATCCATAAACTATGCTGCGTTTTCTTCACACTTACCTGTACAAACAAATGCCTTATCCTCACTTGGCGAGGAACATCGCCACACATTAGGATTCACATGAAAGTTAAAAATGGAGAGCAGGGAGCTAACTCTACTCAACATTCTAGCCAGTCGAGTGTTACAACCATACATACACACACACACACACAACACACACACACACACATACATATATTTACATATATACATCTAGTTGCAAAGTGAGATGACTGCGGGTTGAAATCTAAACAAATCTTAAATAAATGTTAGCGAACCGCCAAGAGAAACATAGACAAACGAGTCACAAGACAAACCATGACGCCATTCGACCTCTTAGGTCTTCTTCAGGCAAGTCACAAACAAATAGGACAATGAAAATGAATGAATTTGTCACTTAGCTTAGATCTCTTCAGCGCAAGGTAGGCAGGTGTTGAATGAAAACCAGAATGAAAAAAGGAGTGTTTTGTCTTGTGACTCGTTTGTCCACGTTTATCTTGGCGGTTCGCTAACATTTAAGATTTATATATATATATCTGTCTTTCTCAGGGGGAGGTCATCACCTGAAACATTAGGCTTCTGTTGTCTATACTGGACGGCTTGAAGATTTCCTTTTAACAACGCCCCTCCCTCTCTCCCTTGCCCAACCCCCCCCCCCCCCCCCCCCCCCCCCCCCTACCCCCTTCCTTCTTCATGTTATTTTCAGTTCTGGACAAGATTCCCTCAGATCCCACAAAGACTTCAGTTTTGTGGAGGAGTAATTTCTCTTCTTTGGGACAGTGAAATTACAACGGTTCCTCTCATTTGTCCCATGTTTTTTTTTGGCCATGCTCTTCTGGTTCTCATGGTGGATGACCATTCGACTGCGAGTTTCTCCTTGCTAACTGATCTTGGATACCAGAAAGGATACACCAACTGAAACTATTCAACAGCTGCTTGACTTTCCTTCAGTGCACACCAGACACAAGCACGAACAGCATATTCTACAGAACTTGAAAATCCCCCAAATCCACTACATGCAACAGTCAAGGAAACCAAATGGCACTCATCTAGGGCGTGGAAAATCATGGATAGGTCAGGCAGAAGACAATATACAGTTTGTGTGCCATTTATCAGAACTCACAAAAAAGAATTAATGGGAAAAGCATTCAGATCACTTCAAACACCTGTCGCTCCAGGGCTTGGAAGACACTGCTGAGAATGGCCAGAAGGTAAAACCAATGCAGAAATTCAGATGCAGATGGAAAACCTCAGCACAAAAGTTGATATTGTAAAGTATACTGATGGTTCTGTCACCAAGGTAAGTCAGGCTGGGGATACAAAGTGAAGCAAAATGGCCAAACTATTCAGGAAGACAATGGCGCACACAGTTTAACAACTTCAAGTCTAACAATGGACAGAGAAGCAGTGACACAAACACTCCACTGGGTCTCATCCACGGACCAGCTTTGAGCTCAACAAGCCATGATATTGATACTGGCCAACTCCATGAACCTGTACCCTGCTTGGCATCAAGCAATGTGCAACCTTCCACAGGAGAGACTCGCATGGATGCACTGCCCTGGACATGCAGGAATAACTTTTTCGCAACATGCCGCGAGAGTGATCCCAGTGCCTGACTCGCTCTTCGGCGACCTGAGGCGAAAATACTTGTGGCAAGCAATCTGTCACTCGGGACATGTCGCGAGAATGATAGCAACAGTCTTCTAAAAATAAATATGACCAAATTTTTTTGGAGAAGTTTTAAGCAGCAGTCATATCATACCAGTTAGCTGGTTACTAACAGTCCATTTCATTGGTTAATTTGAAGAGAAAGCAACCACCCACTGGCACCTTCAAGCACTGAATCAGTGCTCATTGTTTGAAGTATGCCATTTTCAACTCAATCAAACAACGACAAAATAATTATTTTGACTTTTAAAACATTTATCATCAGGAAGATGAAAGAGAGCTCTATTTCACTGTACAAATATAAAGTCACAGCTGGAATTAGGCTTCTAAGGAAAATTAATTAAAAATGGTCACAGTCAGGTGTCCTGAGGGACTTTCAGTGCTGTGACTGCAGTGTTAACTGGGCACATAGAGCAGAACGAGGGTCTGAGTTGACAGTGTTAAAGGAAATGATGGAGCAGATATGCTGGCAGGGCAAAGCAGCAATAACTGAATCACAGCTTGGCTGTTCTGATGCGATGAGAACTCTAAGGAGCCACATCAACAAACAAGATCAAAGCCACTTTCCCAGAGACCATCTTTCAGAGCTAAACATTAAGAGAGGACATGGACCTCATCCAGACTTACACGAAGAGCAAGAAACATCACCAACGAACAACCAAACACTGGAATAATCTCAAGACCAACACTGCGAAACTCCTTGAGATAGGGGCAGACTCATATTGGACCTTTCCAATGACGTCACAATGTTGAGATCTCACTAAATGCGATCATTCTGGCTGGCCTACCTGGGAATTCAGGTGAATTATCTCCCTGCTCTCCCAATTTTGTTTTTAGGGGGATCCTGATACACAGCATGGCTCTATGCCAAATGGGATATGGCGGGACAGGTAGGTATGTTATAAAACTACTTGTAGTAGTCAGAGTCCTTTTAAGACCTGGTGTGCGTCATCACTTGCACCTTGTGTTCAAAGAAATACACTGGGGAGACATACCGCGGCCTGAATGAGCGTTTCTCTGAGCACCTTCGCTCAATGAGGCTGGAGTATGAAGATCCCATGGGCTCTCACTTCAACAGCCCCTACCATAACTTCACTCATGCCAGAGTGGCTGCTGTCTGGCAGAACCCGGTCCAGTGGACTCTATCGCCTCTTTATGGAGTCATCCATCATCGCACGACTTGGGACCCTTGCCCCTGCCAGCCTGAACACAGAGAGTGACCGCAGCTGAGCTTCAGGCACCCCCCTCCACCTTCTCTACTAACCCCCCTCCTCCACCCTCCCCCCCTCTTTTTTTTTCCTTTCTTTTTGAACACCCCTTCTTGCTTTCCACTTTTAACCTTGTTCATGATTTCTACTCACTGCTAACCCCAATTAACTTCCTTTTGTCTCTGAGCTCTGTTCATTCCTTCTTTTTTTATCGTCAGTCCCCATATAAGATAAGTCTGTCTCTGTCACCCACTAACTCTAAGCCTGATGACAGCTCTATGAGCAGAAAGCTTGCTTGGTTTCCTTTTTGTTCCCCCGATCACCATACTCAAACCCTGGTGGGTGCACTCTTCCACCAATTTCTTCTACTTTTAAATTACCTCCAGGGAAGAGCCAATCACCAGCATTGCATCAGATTCAGCCAGTCTGTCGAAGACAAACTGGACGGTGGGTTTAGGCACCGAGTCACCAAAGAAGACTATTTCTGGTTTCAAGATGCCTCCACACTGCTGGCATTCTGGGACCTGTTAAAGGTAGAAATCTGCGTTAATTCAATGCAGTGAATAATGACAAAATAAGTTTGGAGGTGGGTTGGGTGTTGTGTGTTAATAAATCTCATAATTTCTCCATTTACTATTCCCGCAGAAGTTGGTTAGTATGTGAGATAAATATGGCTGAATTTTGGTTGCACATAGGACTGTAGGAAAAGAAGCAAGATTCCTTATTCGGGTAAAATGTTTAAGCATAGGTTCCAGGATGAGGCTTACATTTTGTTTACATACATTTAGATTATTGATTTTTTCCTTCTAGCAGATGCTGTGATCAGATTCTAAAAAACAAAAACAAAACAAAAAGACAAAAGGGAAAACCCCAAACAAACAGAAAAAAAAAACTTAAGAGCTGGGCCACACTAAAACTGATGGTGACTGACTGGTTGGTATATTAGTCTGATATACACCACCAAAACTGATAGTGTCAGAATCTTCTAATAAATGGAAAGTGTGCCAGAGCTTCGTCCCATGCGAAAAGGTAAAAAAATTGTACATAGATGAAGTAGCCTACTCTCTATGTTCTGCCACCTGTAACAAGTGTAAAAATGTAAGGGAAAACCGAAGAAGGTAGAAAACCATTTTGAGTTTAGGTAATTAGCAGGCTTTGTTTCAGTTCAAATAGTAGCTTTTAAAGTGAGTGAGTGAGTGTGTGTGTGTGTGTGTGTGTGAGTGTGTGTGTGTGTCATTCATTTAACGTCTTTCCACTAATCGTGATATTAGATGATTAAAGAAAAAAAAAAAAAAAGTGTGTGGTAGAGAGAAAGATAAGGATGGAGCAGGTAATATGGGAAGGAAGCAGAGACACTAACATGTTGAAAAAAAAGGCGTGCGGAATATATGAAATATGAAATGGGGGGGGGGGGGGGGGGGGGGGAGGGGATAAGTGGGATGCAAGATCATTGGAGAAGTAGCAGCAGTCCAAGATTTTGTGGCTACAAACACACATGGCTACATTCAGTGATACAGAAGGAAGACCTCCATGTTTGGCATGATTTCTTGTTTCTTGCCTCTCTCATATGCTGCGATTTAGACTGACATGTGACAAGTCCATGTTTGGTGAGAAAAAACCTCCATTGGGAGTTTGTGATATGTTACATGATCGATTGAAATCTTTTTTCGGATTTACCTGACAGTCAAGCAATACTTCCCCTGCTTTGTCCCCCACTCCCACTGACGTAAAGTTTGTAAATATAAAGTGATGTCTGAGGTGGGGACTTTGATCTTCCAGGTTTGTGTGCTTTTTTTTTTTTCTTTTCTTTTTTTTTTTTTTTTTTTTTTAAAGAGATCTCAGTTCTGATTTTCATTTAAGAAACTGAACTAGGCCAAGCAGACAGAATGAAGTTTGTATTTTAAAACAATTTAGATTAAATTTTCTACAGTCATTATAAGGAGATGACAGTTCATGATGGTGCGATGGAAAAGGGGATGGGTAGGGTAAAAATGTACTTATTCTAAACCCATTACCAGCTCACAGATATTATAAAAAGTGATGCTGGTAATAATCTCTCTTTGGTAAACAACAAGCAAAAATTAACATAAAAAAGGAGAGGCACAGGAAGACTTTCTAGTGTTGGAGAGAGAAAAAAAAAATACAGTGGTGGCTACAAACATACATGACTATATTCATTGACACTTAAAGAAGGAAGACATCCCAGATTTGGCATGATTTCTTGCAAAACTGCAGAAGAGGAAACATTTAACCCTTCAGAGGCAAAGCTGCCTAGGGGGACCACATAATTCCTTCCCGTTAAGAAAACCATTCTTGTGGCTGGTTTGAGCTGTTTTCCATCTCTGGAGTAAGAATGGCCAGAGGCCCCCCCCCCCCCCCCCCCCCCCCCCCCCCCCCCCCCCCAGTTCTGATCGTCCATCCGTAGTGTTATATGGAGACACAGTGTTTTATTTATGAAATTGGAGTTTGCTTCACCATAAGACAGAAAAATGCAATGCCCCCCAAAAGTGACCATGACCCAGGAACAGAAAGGGGGTAGGGATCCCATGTGTGATCCTCAGCTGGTGTCTCGACAACATCTGATAGGTGATGGGTGGACATCTTATCTGACATCTCAGGCCACCTCAAGTCTGAGCCAACTTCATGGAAATATATCTTCGTAGGCTGAGGGCTGGGAACTCTCCGGTTCAAGCCCCACTAGAAGCATATTCATATGTATATATATATATATATATATTTTTTTTCTTTCTTTTTTTAATCAATCTCAGCCCAAAGCCCCTCCAAAAGCATATTCATATATATATATATATATATATATTTTTTTTTTTTTTTTTTCTCTTCTTAACATCAGCCCACCTTTTTCAATGTCCTAAAGGCTCAAATGGTTGGACTGAACCAGTTTCATCCTTTAACAGATTGGTTTCTGAGAGTGTTGCTCAACTTGCCTGACCAACACTAAAGATGTCTGTCACTCTACAACCTGGCTACATTACAACAGGGAGGGCCAAGTGCAGCTGTCATAAAATCTTCAATCAAAACAGAACTACAAAGGTTTGTTTTTGACGTCGGCAAGTTCCTGTGGATTGTTCTTAGATGTATGTGGTGGCATCCTGTTGACTGCTGGTGCTGATACGACACAAACCTGGATGTACTTGTGTATAGGAGAGACGGAATGAACAGGTTACTAGTAATGCCACTGGGAGGAAGTTGAGAAAGGAGGGGATGAGGACAGCATAAGGGATGAGGCAACAAGGAAAAAGAAGGAAAAATGTGGCACTCTAACGGTGGATCGCCCTTTCAACTAGGTCAGTGACTATGCCATAATGCTACAAGCATGAGGCTTCGTAAGTCTTGTACATATGCTGGATTAGAACAGCCGTCACTAACATCACCAAAATGACGTAGCAACAGTGCTCTTTCTTGTTAGGTGTATTACCTCCTGACAATTTGATACTGAATACCGACTGCTGCCTTTAGACTGCTGGTGCTAGGGATGTAAGATGATGGCCATGGCCGTGGCTGCTCAAGGACAGTTAGAATGAATGGCTGGGAAGGAGGGTGAAGGTATGAGAAAACTGAGTACGCAGAAGATGAAATCCTGACGTATATATATGACTGCATCAGTATAAGTTGGAAAAGTAGCATAAGGAGCAGAATAAGGAAGACTCAAGACCAAAAAAAAAAAATCAATCACAGATAGTATTAGACTCATATTATCAACTACAGGAGAAGAAGGGAAAATGCAAGAAGCTTTAAAAATGGGTTAGTTATGGTAATGAATCACATGTATAACATGTATGTGTGCTATTTATAGCATGGTTTAACCAGAACAGATTTGGGAAGGGAACAATATAAATGATTCAACATTTGAAATGAAAAAAACAAAACCATCATCCACCCTCAAATCTTTTTTCTTGTTTATTTTTTATCTAAACTGTGTTGCAGAGCATACCTTAAAACCTTCGATCTGTTCAGGTGTCAGATTGATGTCGCCATCTGGTGCCATTTGTGAGGATTCTGCATGCCATTCTGGGTTGAGGGCCTTGATCTGTTCCTGCACTTTGTGGGCGAGGGACCTTGTTGTGACATGACAAGCAGACAATGCGATGGGCACTGCCGTGAAGCTCTGTCACTCTGGTGTTGCCTGCTTTGTAATGCAGTGCGTCAACATTCTGAGTCACTAACCTGCACACAAAACATTCGTGAGAGCTTCTTGATTGCTCACTTCCATGAACCTTTTCCCCCCATTCTATCTTCCATGCCCATTGCAGCTGCACCATTCATTCAAACCTTTATACACAACTACACACAAAATTGTCTGGATACAGCCTCAGACATCAGGTAACAAGATCACCCAACAGAAGACACCCTGCACTGTTCCTAATTTTCTATGGTGGTGTTCAGGGGTGCTTATACTAATTCATAATTCACTTGCCACTTATCTGTTTTAAGTTCCCAATGAGTTCTTGGTCACAGATTGCTGTCACATCCTTCCAATGACAATACCTATCAATGCACCAACATCAAAGACTGACTACAGACATGGACAGGAAATAAAATCTTGGACAGGAATGAGAACAGAGCATAAAGAGACACAGGATAAGAACACAGGATTTAAGACACTTTCTCCTCCCCACCGCCCCTTTACCTTTAAAAAAAAAAAAAAAAAGCCTGGAATATGATGAAGATTTTTTTGAGTTCTGGTATAATTTTAATTCTATCTGTTTTTTTTTTTGTCCCTTCTTGCTTTGTCACTGACTTTAAAATGTGACTCAGCATACACAGGATTTAAACACTTCCCTCCCCCACCGCCCTTTTAAAAAAAAATGGAATATGATGAAGATTTTATTCTGGTATGGTTTAATTCTACTTTTTTTTGTCCCTTCTTGCTTTGTCAGTTTATGTGCCTCATCATATACAGAACTGGACCTATGAGCATGTTATTTTGCTCTGAGTGCATTGCATCCCGTTTTTTTAACCTTTACTGGATGACGTTTTTGACTACACAGACCCGATTGTGTGGCTTGCCCAAGATCCATACATTTTGTAGAGGCTTTTCCTATTGCTTTTCCGTATTCAGATCGCATGGGTCTTGTAAGACCCACACCTGATATTGTGATAAAGAGCGGTTTAGCAACTTATTCCTCAACCGATGGCGTGGGTCATGTGCAACCCATTAAAATGTATAGGTCCTGGGGGAACCACCACTAATTACGCTGATAATTGATTGTGCTCATAAATGAAATTTCTGTGATCAATGGCTATTAAGATTTGAGGAACTCCTAAAATTTCATGAGCATAGCTCTGTCCGTTCATAAGATATGATGTTTTTATCGACTCACTAGGTCATTGAAGACCCAGGAAGCACGGTAAAGGTTAATGGGGAAAAAAAAAAGAATTTTCTTTCTTTTCTTTAATCATCCTCCCCCCCCCCCCCCCCCCCCCCCCCCCCCATCCCCTGCCTCTTTTTATTGATACAGAAGATATGCTTGAGTTATGTATGAAGATAAATACACTGCTTTTTCTTTCAAAATATAATCCATCAGCAACAAATGGAGGCATAGCCGGAGTGCTAACTTCTGCATCATTGGTAAGGAAATCTGAACAACAGTTACTAAAATGGGTGACTTGTATAGGTCAAAGGTCAATTCCTTCTATACAGGGCCTGCATTTTTTTTCCTTTTTTTCATGAAAAATTCCGAAAATATTGTGACCATTACAGAACACCTACAACGGTGGCAGTGAAAGATCATTTTCCATGATTCACCCAAGTTACAAGCTTTTCCATATCCTCCAGGAGAATATCCTGATCCCCAGAAGTGGTCACAATCTTGTGGACAGTATCATTTGCAATGAGTCTTGCTGTGGATGAAGAGTAGAAATGGGTACATTCCAAGCACAGAGAGATGTCCTTGAAATGCACTCATTTCTGCTCAGAGTGTGAAGAATCAGTTTTGACGATCACTCAGTGACAGCCCCTGTATTTCGAATGCCACAGTGATATTCACTGTACAAGATGACACTATAAGGCCTTGGAATTGAGTGTAAAGTGCACTCAACAAAACTCAGTTGAAACTTACTGGCTGCTTATCTCCAGTTAAGAAAAGAGTAACATAAGTTATGGGAAAGGCCACGCCCTTGTTTTTAAACTGCATGTGGAGTATGCTCTAAACACGGTTGTTGACCATGATTCTGATGATCTGGTGCTTGCATCTGCTGCTGAAATTGTCCGCAGAGGTAAGTTTCTAACACAAGCAACTTTCAATGGAAACTTTTCAGTTAACTGCAAAGAAAATGCCGCACTATCTGCATTCAAAACTCTTATTAGTATGATTCTAGACGGACCTGGACTTCACCGAAAACAAGGGAATAAACATAAGAAGAACTTTCATCTGGAGAACAGCTGCTGTACTCAGGACACACAGGGGATGGAGCCCCCCACACTGAGGGTGTGGCCCTGATGCTGGCACCAGAGGCACAGGGGACACTCATCGGATGGGAACCTGTCAACTCCCGCATCATCACAGCCAAGTTTACCACAAAGAAGAATGACATCAGGCTGAACATCATCCAGTGCTACGCTCCCACCAATGATGTGGAAGAAGAGAAGAAAGATGACTTCTATCAGCAACTACAGACAGTGATAGACAAAAGAGGAGCAAAAGACATAATCATACTGATGGGAGATTTTAACGCCAAGATCGGAATGGACAACACAAGCTACGAGGACGTCATGAGGACATACGGACTGGGACAGATGAACGAGAATGGTGAGCGCTTTGCAGACCTGTGCGCCCTGAACCAGCTGGTGATAGGAGGAAGCATCTTCCCATACAAGCGCATCCACAAGGCCACATGGAGATCCCTGAACCATGTCACGGAGAACCAGATTGACCACATCTGCATTAGCCGCAAACTCAGGAGATAATGGCAGGATGTACAAGTGATGAGAGGTGCTGACGTGTCATCAGACCACCACCTTCTTTTAACAACAGTGAGACTTCGCCTCAAGAGATTCACAAACACCAACAACACACAGACAAGTACAATACTGGACTGCTCAGAAACAGGGACACACAAGAAGCAGCATTCCAGATCAGCCTTTCAAACAGGTTCCAGCCACTACAAGAGCTGATAGAAGACAGCGAGACGGACATCGAGGCACAGTGGGGAACACTTAAGAAGCTCTAGCATGACACAGGTGAAGAGATCCTTGGCAAGAACTGAAGAAGAAGAGCCAGCACAAGGAATGGATCTCTGCCAACACCATCCACAAGCTGGAAACGAGGAGAGAGAAGAAAACTACGCTGAACACGAGCCGAAAAAGAGCAACTAAGGCAAAGGAGCAGGAAGAAGCACACAGCAGTGAACAGAGAAGTAAAGAAGAGCATCAAGAAGGACAAGAGGGACTACTTTGACGACCTGGCCAGTCAAGCAGAGGCAGCAGCCGGACAGGGGAATCTGAAGGACCTGTACCTGGTGACCAAGAAGCTGATGGGTAAGTTCCAGCAGACAGACAAGCCAGTGAAGGACAAGAACAGAAACACACTGACAACAACCGAGGAACAGCTGAAACGATGGGCAGAACACTTTGGGGAGCTGCTGAACCGGCTCGCCCCTGACACACCACCAGACATCCCACCCGCAGAGACAGAACTGCCCATCAGCTGTGACAAACTTTCAAAGGCAGAGATCAAGGCCATCATGACCCCCTGAAAAATGGGAAGGCTGCAGGGCCGGACGACATACCAGCACAAGCCACCAAAGCAGACACAGAGACAGCTGTCAACATGCTATACAGCCTCTTCAGCAAGATCTGGGAGAAGGAGGTACTGGCCCAGTGGAAAGAAGGAATCATCATCAAGCTGCTGAAGAAAGGAGATCTCAGGGATTGCAGCAACTACCGACAGATCATGCTCCTGTCAACGCCAGGCAAGGTTCTCAACAGGGTTCTACTGGAGAGAATGAAAGCTCTGAGACCAGCAGGCAGGCTTCCGGCGGAACAAATCATGTGCTGACCAGATCGCCAGCCTGTGCATCATCATGGAGCAGTCGCTGGAGTGGAACTCCCCTCTCTATGTCAACTTCATAGATTATGAGAAGGCCTTCGACAGTGTGGACAGAGAGACGCTGTGGAAGCTGCTGAGGCATTATGGAGTCCCCAAGAAGACTATCTCCCTTATCCGAAGCACCTACCTGGACATGAACTGCAGGATTGCCCACGCCGCCCAGCTGTCCGAAAGTTTCGAGGTGAAGACCGGAATTTGGCAGGGGTGCCTGCTGTTGCCGTTCCTCTTCCTCCTGGTCATTGACTGGATCATGAAGACCACTACGACAGGCAGGAACAACAGTGGACACTCTGGACGCAGCTCGATGACCTCAACTTCACTGACGACCTGCTGCTCCTGTCACACAGCCACAGCCAGATGCAGGACAAGACCACTCACTTGGAGACCACATCAGCTGGGACAGGGCTCAAGATTAACAGGAAGAAGATTGAGCTGATGAAAATCAACACCACTGCCAACACATGGGTCACAGTCGGTGGAGAGCCCATCAGGGGAGGTGGAGTCTTTCGTCAACCTGGGAAGCGTGGTTGACCAACAGGGAGGCATGGACCGAGACGTCACAGCCAGAATCGGCAAGGCAAGAGCAGCTTTCGTCATGCTCAAGAACATCTGGGCATCTGGAGGAATCAGCATAAGAACCAAACTCCGCATCTTCAACTCCAATGTGAAATCAATTCTGCTCTATGGATGCGAGACATGGCAGACAACACAGACGATGCAACAAAATTTTCAGACATTCTTCAACACCTGTCTAAGGCGCATCTACAAAATCCGATGGCAGGACAAGATATGAAACGAAGATCTTTGAGAGTGTGTGCGGGGCAGGAACCAGTGGCCATGCAGATACTGTGAAGGAAGTGGGGCTGGATCGGGACACACCCTCAGAAGCCAGCATCCAGCACTACACGCCAAGCCCTGACCTGGAAAGAGAAAGAGAGGCTGGCCTCTCAACAGCTGGAGGCGAGACACTGAGGCAGAGTTGAAACAACAAGGGACCAACCGGACTGGAATGACCAGAACAGCCCAGTACAGAGTGCGATGGCGAAGGGTCATCAATGGCCTATGCTCCACCGGGAGTGATGAGCATAGGGAATGATAATGAAACATAAGAATAAACTGTGCAGAATCTGAAGCAGACACATGCCAGGCTGACGATGTTTCAAGTTTCTAATATTTGAATAATAATAATAAAAAGACACACCAGTTCCCGTATATTTCAGGGCTGAAAGTGCACGTCAAACCACACACACAGGGGCTTGTTGACACTGTGTACAATTTAGGACTGTCAGTATCATATGATAGGGTGTTAAGCATTTCAGATGATATTGTAATCACCATGTGCTCCAAATTTCAGAGTGATTATGGTGTTGTTACTCCCACAAACTTGTGAACCATGCATTTACTGTTGTTATGTTTGGTAACACTGTTGACAACCTGAGCTCCACACTAGCCCATAACTCCTTTCGTGTGTAAGCGGCATACCAGTGGTTCAACAAAGATCTGATGCTGAATATATTGAGCACAGAGATTGCTTTCTGTGAAAATGCAGTTTACGGAAGACGGTAACTTTCATCATATCCCACTCTATGGACGCTTGTCTCTCCCGTACAACTGAAAAAGAACTTGTAGTCCATCCTATATTTGGGCTCTGTACACCCCTTGCATGTAGAGAATCTGACCAACATTCTCATCAGTGCAACTGGCTAGAAACAATGAAAACTCACATCTACTGCTGTGTGGAAGATGATGGGAAACTGTTTCATGGGGAACATACAAAGCCAGTAAACAAAGACAGTGATCACCACAAAGACGACAAAATTGTGCTTCTGCCACCTTTGGTGGACAACGCATACTCTCCAGCACTCATGCAAGTGGCGGAAGATGGCATCAATGTATCTCAATCCAAGCGAATAACAGTTTTAGCATTGGATCAATGACATCATGCCATTGCATTTTCGGGTTCTTTGGTTTTCTCATATTTTTTATGAAATCAAGAATTATTCAAGGTTTGGATGGACAATTGAAAATGGCACCAAAATTAATTGTGCAACATGCCAATTTAGGAATAGAATACAATAATGTTGTGACTTCACTGACAAATATACAGTTATGTAGGTTCTGAGGTATTCGTATTTTAAAGAGTTTACACACACACACACACACACACAAAATCGAGATTCATCAATCAAGGGAGGTAAGGGGGGGGGGGAAGATAACTCTCGAACAAAACATTTTCATCTAGGAAGGATAACCAAGAAAGTGTACAGTGTTAGCACCCGGCTACAATTGAAATTGTTTCAGACTGGTAGTGGGATGCATGCACTGCCTGCCAGGTTTTCTGTGCCTTCATATGTTGTTAACTCATAGCTTTGCATGCATTAAAACAAAAACATATCGGGTACCATTCCATAAAATTCAATGTTCATGATCCGGGGCATGGCTTCAATATAGTGTACATCTTTAAGTTATTACTTTTTCCTCTTTTTAAAAGCGTACAGATTACTCTACACAGTTTTTCATTAACTTGACATTTTTTTTTTTAAAAAAAATACATGTACGTTTACTCTACGCAGTTTTTATCACTAACAATAGCTAAAACTCGTGTAACATTCCTGTTCTTAATAAAGCGAAAACCAGTTAAAAAGAATCCGTCATGATCTAGATTCATGACTTGACTGGACTTGACTTATTCGACGATTGAGACCTCTAAGGTCTGTTCATAGGTCCTCTTGTAACTCTCACTCAGTGACTGTCATGTGTGGCTTGCAAGACTGAGTGAGCTAGCTTTGGCATTTTGGTTCGTACAGGCTGGGTAGGTGCCTCCAGTGGTGGTCCAGTCATCTCTTGAAGGCGTTGGTTGATGGCGCTGTCACAACCGCCCCAGGGGAGACTGTTCCAAGTTGACATCACTCTGTGAGTGAAGTAGTTCTCCCTGAGGTCCAGTCAGTACCTGTCCTTCTGCAGCTTGAGAGAGTACCCACGGGGGGCCCTCCCACTTGCCAGTGTCAGTTCCGGTCGCTGGACTTCATAACAGCCATGAAGGTACTTGAATACTTCAATCATGTCGCCTCTGAGTCAACAATGTTCCAGTTTGGGTAGTCTCAGGGCTCTCAGCCTCTCTGGATACGTCTTGTTCTTCAAGGATCCCAGCAGTTGTGTGGCTCGCTGCAGCATGTCCTCAATGTCACTGCAAACTGTTTTCTGGCATGGCTGCCAGACGCTGTGTCCATATTCCAGGATAGGCCGCACTGGGCTCTTGAAGAGCTGGATGAACATCTGTTCTGTTAGGTAGTCAAATGACCTCGTGATGAGTCCAACTATCCTGGTTGCCTTCCCAGTTGCGTGTGCTACATGGTCCCCAAAGTTCAGCTTGTTGACCACCCCATACACATAGGTCTTTCTCTGCCACCATTTCTGTCAAGGTCAGTTTTTGGTGCTTCCCTCCTCTGCTTTTACTGACATGGAGTATGATGCCTCTGATTTTGTGGTACCAGCTTTCACGACACTTTTGCAGATGGAACCTAATAGCCACTGGTCCTGACCACACCTGGTGTTGGTCCAGGTTGTCCTACATATCCTGGATGCCCTAAGCAGTGCCGCTCCTGCCATACTGCTTTGTATTGTCTGCAAACATTTTTACTGCAGACTTTACTACTCTGGGCTGGTCATTGATGACACCCAAAAGTCAAACAATGGTCACAAACGTTTACTTCTACCACTTTTTTGTTTTTTTTAGATACAGTTTGGTATTAAGTATATCCACACCAAATTTCGTGCTTCTACCCCCAAAATCAATCTACTGCCAAAAAACATGTTCTTATTAGGCCTAACAAGCTCGTTATTAGCATACAAAAGAAATAGCCATTCATCATCACCATCATCAGATTACACTGCCTTTCACATGGACACAGTGACATACCAGTGAATTTTCCCCGCTAGTTCCCACTGGCTGAGGATTCGGTGGGCCTCATTTGGTTGAACTGAAGAAAACCTTGGCCATCCTACATAATTTCTCGCCCAGTATCGCTGGCGAATATGGGAACTCTTCATAAAGTCTGCATACTGAACCGGCCGGTTTTCACTCCGCGCATACAGTCCAACTCCTTCAGATCTGTAGTCAGGAATCCCACTCTCAGTTGAAATCCCTGCACCGGTGAGGACAAGCAGTCTCTTACTTCTTCCAATAAACTGTGCTAACAGATTGATCTCTTGTTCTGACGCGTTTTCACTGCGAGGAACGAATGACAGATTTTTTGTTGATAATCGCTTCGGATGAGAGCAGACGACATATTTCAGATGACCAACATTTTGTGGCATGAAATTTCCTATGACATTTCTTGCTATTGCCATATTTCAGAAATAGTTGTTCACCATGATAACAAAACCTTCAGTCGATAAAATTCACAATAATCCATGTAAAATGCGCGTCAACAACATTAACAATCCCAAACAACTCGGTTACACAAGTTCTATATTAACTTAGATTTACGTCCCTTACTTAGACCTTTTAAACCAAAGGAATCAAATTCATAGCATCATTCGCCTTGGAATCATTATTGATAATGCATTTTACACACACACACACACACACACACACACTCCTGGTCTTGTCGGTGTTACTGTGAACTGGAGTGATCCTGACATACAACTGGCGCAGTTTGTGTAAAAGTTAGGCCTATTGTAACTGGAGTGATCTACCTTTCATGAAGTCAACAGCAGACGAAAATGTCCTCTGCAATACGTGCAATCCGCTTTTTTTGTCCTGTAAGGATTTCTGCAATGTTCATGTGAGTTTAGAAAAAAAAACAAAACAAACCCCCCCCCCAGCATTTGGGAGAAAGATTTGATTTCGTGCTACTTTCTGTACAAGAGCTCCTTGCCGTCAAAATAGTGAAGCTGTTTAATGAAATCTGTTCGACTGGTGACTGTTGTCATGTTAGCGCGGAACTCGGACCAAACAGCAAACGGTCCATGATAATAACATTTGACGTTAAGAAGCGCATGGTCAGGAAGAGCTATACTCACCCCAGCTTATAAGGAGAAGAATATTTTTATAAATAATTCTGACAGTGTTGATAGTGTGGTAAATAACCCTTGCTTTTTTGACATTGCTTGGTTATTGCTCAGTCCCCAGTGGCAAAACTATTGTGAAAAAAGACATTCGAGATATGTGTGTTAATAGTGATTTTTTTTTTTTTTCTGGGGTTGGGGGTGGGGGAAGGTGCTGATAGTAGTACAATGGAATGTTTTTTGCAGTTTAAAGGTCTAAGATCATCTTGTGATGAAAAGACGTTAAATAAAACTACTGAACTGAAACTTACGAAAAGAACTCTTTCCCAGATGATGCAACACTGACTCTGATTTTCCTAAATTCTGTTATTTGTAAAGTGATAGACATTAACAATCAAGAGATTTCAGGACAATAAGCTAAAGTGAATGTATTGTATGATTTTGACACAAGAGTCGTAGGAAAAGTAAGCAATAGGCTAAGTTGTTTTTGATAGAACGCCCCAAGTCCTGATCCTGATCCTGAAAACCTCCATCAGTCACAAAGTAGGTCGCGAGGCAAGTGCCATGTACGAAGAGGCAATTGAAAGTCCATGAGGCCAAGCCCATTACATGTATGAGAACCTTGAATATGCAGTAAGTAAAGTACCAGTATAAATGAGCTGTATTTGATCTTCATCTGACTATCTTCCTCATCAATTCTTATAGTTCTAGTCAGATAGATTAGCTCCTTGCATTCCTTCTCCCACAACATCAACCCATAATCAGCCCTGCCTTCTATGTCACCAGTGGTTTAGATTAATCTATAGATGAGTTAGTTTTATCCGTTTCTTAGCGCTAAGTAGCTCTTACCTCTCCCCCCTCCTACTCCTAGTGACTTCGACTGTGGTAACCAAGTTGGCAGATTACTTTGGTGACAGCTTATATGCAACTGAGGAGAAATTTCCTGCACCTCCCACCTATTTTTGCATGCTCCAATCAGTTTCCTTTACATCTTCCTGTCTGTTTCCTACTTGACAGCGAGATGCCAGATAAAACTTAAGGCTGAGGGACATAAATCAGCTTTAATCAAGAAAAAAAACAACTGTAAAGAATGAAAAAGTCAGTGCAACTGTGTAGCTTTACTTTCTCTAAAATGTTCAGGCCATGTGTGAGTGAGTGTGGCTTGTGGTGGCTGTGTGCAAGCAAGCATGAGACTTTTACTCACAGAGAGACAGTATCAAGTATCTCAATCCCTACATCCTTATACAGCATCATCTGCTGTGCTGTGCTACGAGCATCTCTGTGAGCGACTGATTGTGATGAAACTGGCCAGCTTGTGACATTCATTGGTTTGCATTTTTCATTTGTCTCAGTTTTGTTTAGAACTCTTTGTTGCCTAGACAAAACTACATTCCTGTAACATTAAAAAAAGAAACCCTTGTCTTGTCCTGGAAGATACAACCTCATGACACTGTAAGAAAGTCTGTTTATTGTTGACATTGGAAACTTCTACCATTGTGGTTATTAGCGCTTATGACCTGGTGATTGTGGTAACAATGTAAGTGCAGATTTCGGGTTTGGGTTAGTGACTAGCATTTTTTGGATGTTAAGAAAGAAGTTCTTAAAAGTTAAGAGGCGAGTTAGCACACTAATAAATAGACAGAATTGGGTCCTGACAATCTTCCCGTCTCGTCTTCCAGTCTGGATAGATTCTGTTCTTAGTACTACTTCTCATACAACATCTACCACTTATCTACCCCTGCCACTATGATACTCATACATGATCGAACATTTATTGATTGTGTTGATTGTAATTTGATGTTTATATGGTGGGTTGTAAGATTGTGTGAGCTGTTTACAGTAGTGATCCAAAGTGTGATCTGGGGATGGAGGTAGGAGGTAGAGTGGCGAGGATACCTTTTTAAGCATTGGGCAACATTTTCTAGTTTAAGGAATAGAATTATGTCAGTAATCAACTTATTGTTACATATTCCATTTATTTGCTTTA
This sequence comes from Conus betulinus, assembly GCA_016801955.1. NCBI lineage: Eukaryota > Metazoa > Mollusca > Gastropoda > Neogastropoda > Conidae > Conus > Conus betulinus. The sequence goes on from JADBJO010002416.1 coordinate 174,777, forward strand.
TATGAAATCTGTATGAGGTCTCATTTTCTAACATGTATCAAATGGAAATTCATGAGCATGAATGTGATGATATGAGAGTTACAGATATCAAACCCTCTATTTCTGTGTCTTTTGAAGGCTTGATTCTCTCTAATAATTGCGGGTATGTATGACGTTGTTCTATATATATTTTGTGTATTTATGAATGTGTTTATTTGTGTGTGTGTGTGTGTGTGTGTGCGCACACTCACGCACGCTCATGTATACATGTGCGTGTGTGTGTGTGTGTGTGTGAATGTGATTTGATGCCATGCAATGTAAAGCAGATTTTAATTGCTGTGTATTGTATGTGTATTCTTGTATGTATGTATGTTTGTATGTATAATTTTTAGTACTTTCACTTGAAGTAAAAATAAAAATGTTCCAAATTCAAGAAAGAAATTTGAGGGTTGCAAAATGTCGGTAGGACTAAAAATGCATATATATAACTACTCTGCCAACAATTATTTTGCTTTTGTGTTTAAGCAAAGTGGCTCCCATTCCCAGAGTTTCAACCTCTTTCTCAAAGCTGGTGGAGTATTTTCTCATGGGAATGGCTTAGCAAACTCTGGTTCCATCCGTCAGCTTGAACAGAATTCTTCCACCTCTGTTGCATGTTGCTTGCTGAGCTGAACCATCAGTGTAAGCATATATGGGCCCAGTTCTGTGTGAGGTTTGGTTCTACAGTGAACCGCAAGTATGCGTCTTCAATTCAGTATTGATCCTGTCTCCTTCAGGATTCCTCGTACACTTTGTTAATTTTGGGGATGTGTTCTTTCCTCAGAGCAGGAAGTGAACCATGGTTGGCAGAGACTTGGTCATACAGTACATAAACTGTAGGTCCTTTCGTTTGAGATGATGGACTTGATGAGTGAAGCTGCATATTTTCAACCTGCATTTGGTTGGTTCTTCTTCTTCTCATGCATTAGTCCTCGTGTTCAAGCTGCTTGAATTTTGCAGCCTGTGTGAGAGTATTGGTTTCCTGTCTTTTATCTACAGACTGCAGCCTGTCAGGGTGTTCATGACATAAACTGGTGTTGATTTGACTTCACAGTCATGATCTTTGAGGCCTGATTCTGTTCAGTTCTTCTGTGATGGATCAAGCCTCATAAACCAAGGTTGTCACTATGCTCAAGCTCTGGTCTGACACAGCTTTCGAAGAACTCCTTCTGGATGTTGAGGTTGGTCTCTCAGTTTGATCCTGGAAGTTTTTTCGTTGGTGCCATGAGAAGTTTTAATCACCTTGTGCTATGATCTATGCCATTTTTTTCAGATCATCAGGGAGTGGAAGGTAACCCCAAAGTAGGGAGGAGGATGCATGCAGGGACAAAGTGTGACCTCTGATTCAGGTTCGCTTTCATTTCCTTGTCATCAAGGGGCAAAGATTGTATAGGCAATGCAGTCTTTCCGGTATTTATGGTAACCTGCCAACCCATTGTCAACTGTTCAGTCTTCTAGAGTGCCCCTTACGTCTGAATTTTGGCTGTGTTGATGTAGTCCTCTGAGTATCAGATCTAGGTGTAAAGTATTAGCTCTCTAAATTCATCAAGGTATATCTTTCATAGTGTCATTAATGTAGGTTATAAGCAGCCTTCCATAGAGTGCTTCTTGTTTTAGTGTCCTATGTTCCCATGCCTCTTAGTCTCAACACATGCTTTCTTGTTCACTCTGTGTACAGGCAGATCCACCTGTGTATGAAACCAGACATCCTACTGTACTGCATTTTTGGTTTTAAACTACTCCTCTCACGTTGTCAAAGATGGGGTCAATCCAACCTTTAGGGCATCTTCAATTTTGTGTGCAATGTAGGTGCCCTCATCTTCACTGGTTCTCTTTTGTCTGAACCTAGCTTGTCGTGGTGTTGTGACCTGCTTCTTCTCCGCCTACCAGATCAGTTGTGTGTTGATGATATCTTCATCAGCTTGTCAGCACAGACGATCAGACTAATTTGTTTGTAGTCATTTGCTTTTGGCCTGCTTTTTCCATTCTTCTGAATCAAGATCATGGTAGTTTCTTTCCTCATGTGAGGTACTGAGTTGTTGCTCCAGCCTGCATTGAATGTCTTCTTACGCGTTGTCTTGGGTTTCTAGTCTCAAATGTTGTTGGGCTTGTGGTTGCATCTAGCTTCTCTTGCAATGTAGCCATGCTATGTAATATGTAAGAGTATTTGCATCAATTTAGCACAGTTGTCAGATATTTAGTGCTGTGTGGTGCTACAAACTCTCACCCAAATTTTAATGATTTATACTCTTGCTATGCAGCATATTTTGACTTCTTATTGTGGATGGTCTCTTGTCTGTTGTGATGGGCATGCATGTTAATTTTCTGTTCAAAGATTTCTTTTTTGTGTGTGTGTGTGTGTGTGTGTGTGTGTGTGTGTGTGTGTGTGTGTGTGTGTGTGTGTGTGTGTGTGTGTGTGTGTGTGCAGGACACCTCCCAAGTTTGTATGCAGGAATTACTCCAAAATCTACACCAGGACAGGGGATAAAGGTGCCTTTTTTTTTAACAGTTTCTTTGTTCAGTCAGATCTGTTCCAGTCTGATTTCCATCCACTCACAAGCCAGCCTACTGTATATGTTGCTAGACTTGCTTTAACTGGCTATGTTTTCAGTTATTTTTGTTATCTATTACCATCCTCCAGCAAACCATAGGAATATAGACACATGAACAACATATTGCTGCTGTTGCTTTTAGTGGTCATCATGGTATTGGGCTGGCATCATGGCATTCCATGTATCCTGGTGCATGCTGGTTATATTTTTGTTTTGTATGACACACTGAATGCTGACATGGTTACATGATTTTCAGCGTATGAATCTGATCTTGTGCATGCATATACGTAAAAGAGGTTCAGTCAGTTACCTGGGAAACGGGGAAATAGATCTGTTCCGGAAGAAAATCAGGGAAGATATCACATGTCTTCCATTGAAAGTAGAGTTACCTTTCTTCATTTAATGGGTCAAGCAAATAGATCTTGAGAGTCAAATATTTCAGTTGAAGCTTATGTCAGGATTACAACTGGTATGTTGACTGTCTGCATGGGGGTCAGATTAGCTCACTTGGTAGAGCGCCAGACTCGTGATCCTGGGGTTGCGGGTTCAAATTTCGGTACAGGGGGATTTTTCCCTCGGAGTTAACATTGGTTCTGACTCCATTCCCCATACAGTCCTTCGAATGAGACTATAAACCGAGGTTCTGTGTGTGAAAGCATGCACAACATCTTGCACACACATAAAATCCCATCACCAGTTTTCAGAAGAGAAGGCCAGTTTGGCCGTTGGTATGGATGACACGTTACACATAGCATGCACCTTCCCTGAAGATGGAGTGTGGCTGCCTTAATGGCGGGATAAAAAACGGTCATACACACAAAACTCACCACCTGTCTATATAGGCAGTGTCCACAGGAGTATCAGCCTGCGTACGCAGAAAGAAAGGAAAGAAAAAAGAAAGACTGTCTGCATTACATGTGCACCATTTCAAAACCATGTGTTGACATTATTACCCTGATTGCACTGTCAAGCTGACTGATGCGGCACAGTTGATTTGGACATGTCCACCAGCGGCATCTGTCCCATGAAAATGGCAGGGTCACTTGCTGAATGTGAGTTCTCACAGATTACCTCCCATACAGTTTTCCGAACATTGCCTATTCCTGCTCCGCACTTCACGCTCCTGATTCAGCGGTAACTAAAACTGTGTGGCCCCTCAGTTTGGTTGTTGAGTGAACTAATCATTTGGCTGCCTCACCATTATTCAGTGGTTTAGTAGGGGTAAGAGTGTAGTGTAGAGAACAGAAACATGTACTTTCTGACTCTCTCTCTCTCTCTCTCTCTCTCTCTCTCTCACACACACACACACACACACACACACAAAGATTAAAGGTTAAAGCCACACACACACACACAAAGATTAAAGGTTAAACCCCATAGCCTAAAGTCTAAGTGCCATGGTTGAGGCAGTGAACCGCTAGTGGGCATGGCATGATGGAAGAGATGGACTCCTTCTCCTTCCCTGCTCTGAGTCAGGTACCTACCCGTTTACTGCTTGATAGGCAGACGAGGTTTTCAAGCCATAAAACTCTGTAACCACAAGTAGTTTGAACAGGTCAGGCACACAGTCAGACCATTTCACTATGGGCCCGACTCTCCAACTTCTTTTTATTTTTACAGAGCTGTCAACATTTAACCAAATTCAAGTTTGCTTACCTGATGTCAGTTGTTGTGGATGCCACGGCAGATGCCTGGGTTCTCAGGGATAGGGATTTTTTTTTGAAGATCCCTATCCTCAATTGTATGCAACAGAGCAGAGGAGTAGCAACCAATGTAGTCCTTCATGATGTCCATCCAGGACTTTTTTTTTTTTTTTCAGTCTGCCTCTTTGTCTTCAGGGTGGTCTTGGACAAGTTGTTGTGGAGGGCATATGCCTATGCCAGGGCATATATACAGGTTACTTTAGGATGAGGCAATGTCTTGTGGAGGGCATATGCCTATTCCAGGGCATGTGTACAGGCTTAGTGGAACTTGCACATGTTATTTAAGGATGAGGCAATGTCAAAGGTAGAGCTGGCTGGTTTGTAGGTGGGTTTATTTATCTATTGTCTTTCATCTCTATATATGATTTTAGACTCTAGATAAGCTTGAATATTATTGAATAGTCAATAGATCAATGATGATCAAGAGAATAAGCAAACAGCTGAAAAAGAAAAACCAAGCCAGACTAAACAAAACAACAGAAGAAAGAAAGGGGTGGCAGAGAGGGGTGGGGATAGTGGGTGGGGCAAGGTGGGGATGGATAAGAAAGGTCTGGTTGATGGGAAAGGATTTATAAGAAATGAACTGTTGGATTATGTAAGAGAGAGTGAAACACTGATACAGGGTCTTTCTGTGCTCTCCTCAGCCAGTAAATCCAGGTGATGCTTCATGGTTCACTGGAGCTCACAAGTAGACCAGGTGTAAGGAGTCTGATGAAGCTTGGAGTTGGATCAAAAGAGCTCTATTTGGAGTGTTTGCTGCTGGTCTCGTTTCTGTTGAAACTCATATTTTTTGCAATAGATGCTTTTCTTGTCATGGCCATGATAGCTTGTTAGAGGTAGAGTGTGCATTTTTTTTGTGGTTTTGTTTGTTTGTTTTTTTTTTTTGTTTGTTTGTTTGTTTTTTGGCTCAAGCATGGTCAGCAGTAAACTTGCTGGCATTAAGAATTTTGA
>JADBJO010002416.1:185000-192500 GCA_016801955.1 Conus betulinus
TTGTAGCGGGCTGGTCAAGTCACATCCATGTCATGACTCCTGAATGCCCTTCTGCTGCCAGCTTTATTTTGCCTGGCACTGCCGGCACTCAAACCATTAACATTTGGATGGGGTGGGCATCTTAAGTTGGGAAATGTAAGTCTTATGAAGTGCACGTTTGTTCCTCCTTGACTGGATCCAGCTGTAACTCAGCTGTCTCTGCCATTGCCTTCAATGTTCTGGTCCTTTTCTTACCAGAAATCCTGAGGTGATTCATAGGATCATAGGCTGATGAACCTACAAATCCCCTTGCTCCAACCTCTGTGGCAAGACTTTTTGGCCAGGAATCCAGATTCTCTCAAGCTGGCATACGCCTCAGTCTTGTAGATGTGAGCATGTTCCATTCTGCTTTCGTATGACACAGTGAATTAACCACAGTCATCATTTTTTTTTATTGGTGAGCCCCTGTGGGAGAACAATAACCAGTCTCATGCCACTCTTTCTGATGATTTCTGGATGTTTTTCTTCCATTCTGGAAGGCCTGCTGCGCATTCCCAGTCATCCACTCTACCTAGTAAACATTACTTCCGTGCTCTTGATATCACAGCCGTTGCAGACCATGATTTGTGGCCTCCTGCTGTGTAGAACATCATTGCTGGAGCTTCTAGTGGTGTAGCGTTTTCTCTGGCAGTGCTAACCATATGTGTGATCTGTTTAGGCACTTGGTTATGCCTCCATGTGTACCTCTGATTGTGTATGTCACAGCAGTGAAATGTTTGACATGTATGATGAGAGGTACAAAACACTTATTCCAAAAAGCAAATTAGAGAAGGACACTGCCTGGCCTTCCATTGCTAATAGAGTTACCTTTTCCTGGTTTATGGGTCAAGCAAATAGATCTAGAGAGTTAAATTTGATTAAAAGCACACACTAGGATGACAGTTGGAAAATTGACTGTCTAGATTATACTCATTTCAAACCCATTTTTCTTCTTTTGTTTTTCTTGCATTTTCTCTGTGCGATCAAACTGTTATGCTGACTGCAAAAATGTTTTGGGTGTCCTACCAGCAGCATCTGTCCCATGAAAACGGTAGGGTCACTCTTGCTGAATTGGAGCCCTAACACAAATTACATCTCTTCAAAATTTCTGAAAACATCTATAATAGTTGGTGGTCACAGCAATGAGACTTGTGTCATTTGTGGTCAAAGGTATAATCATGGTTTGTGGTCAAAGCAGTGAATTTGTGTCATGATATAATCTGAGGTTATGACTGGTAGCAACAGCAGTGAAACTTGTGTCATTTATGGTCAAAGATATAACATGGTTTGTGGTCAAAGCAGTGAAACTTGTGTAATTTATGGTCAAAGGTATAATTATGATTTGTGGTCAAAGCAGTTAGATGCACAACTTTTTTTTTTTTTTTTTTAATCAAATGTCTCATGATGGATGAAATGTGTCATACACGAGTGAAAGTATAATTGCACAACCACCTTGGCACCATGGTGCTGTCATAGGGTGAGTTTTGAACCCTATCAAAGACATTGTAATTGTCAGCTACAGGGCACGCTGGGGTAAATGGTGTACCCTTGATGTTCAGGTCTAATAGAAATATGTTTCATCTCTGACATTTGATATGGAACCTCTAAATGTTGGGTATGCAAATTCCTCATAATGAAATTTGTTTGAAAGGGCCAAAATTAATCATTATTTGTGTCTAAAGCTGCCTGAAAGTCACAGAATAAAACTGTAAACAAGACCCAAAGTGATGAAATGTAAGTTGAATAACAAAAAAAAAAAAAAAATCATTCTCACAAGTCTCACTCAAATCATGTGAACAATGCTTCCATCTCTAACTCTGCCCTGAATGACTTTGTTTGCCTTCCACTTTTTTGAACAGGTCAGAGCTAACTTCTTTTTAACTACTTCTTTTCCAGTCGATGATCAGCTGTTGAATTGCTGGTTTCTTCTTTTCTAGTCGTGCTGTGTGAATTTTACATTGCATATAAAGGGTGGATACTTAAGCACTGCAGTCAGCAGTCAGTGTGGTGGTTGTTGATTCCATGAAGGCAGTGCATGGGACAGTTTAGTATTACCTGGTGTCATTGTCAGTCTGAATTAAAGTGTGTGCATCTTGTATCTGGAAACAAATGAGAAAATGCTAATGCAACCATACGTAATTGCACAGAGCTTAAATGTGTCATACGAATAAAGGAGCTCAGGTCTGAATTTTGAAACAAAAATATTGCATTGTACTCAGAATATTAAGGTCAATTTTTAGCGAGTGTGTGTGTGTGTGTGTGTGTGTGTGTGTGTGTGTGTGTGTGTGTGTGTGTGTGCTATTTTTTTGCCTGGCCGGTTCATGCCTAGTGATGTTGGGTGTGGTATGGTCTCAGTTGGGAAGAAAACATTCACACAAGTCAGTTTTTTATCCACTTACTGGATGCTTATATTTCTTGACCGACACTGCAGGTGCCTGTATCTCTCAGGCCTGATTGATGCCGAGACATGTTATAAAACGAAATTTTAAGTATAGCCTTGTCATGCAGTCTCATATTAAAACTGAACTCCTGTGTATCATGTGAATATCCCAGTACTCACTGATCAGCATAGACAGATTCTTTGGTTCTGGCTGTTTTAGGGGGAGTCAGAACGATCAGCATGAGACTAATGCCACTAGGGGGGCACAGAATAGGAGACAGCAGAACAAGAGGAAGAAAGAAAAATGTATAATGATGGTTTGTGGATTTGCAGTCTGGTGGAAAGGCAGCTACTTTTCTTCACCTGGCCAGGGCTGTGTGTCGAAGAGCAGAGAGAGAGAGTGAGTGCCCTCTTTATAATATTTTGTTGTACTGATCATATTGTGAACTAGGTTTAACTCAGATTTGGAGGGATTGAATACTTTCTTTTTTTTTTTCAAGTGAGTCAAATTTGGGATAACCACCAGAGGTCCAATCTGAAGCCAAAATCCGCCTGCCATTAAAGCAGAATAGCCATACTCATTGCTTTCAAGCAGTTTTGGTATTATTGTCAAAAAGCAAAGCAAGCCAACAGACTGTCCATGGAGCATAAGCCTCCACACTCACAAGGAGAGTGAACCCTATTGGTGATGTGACATTCATCCTGTCCTGAGTAAGCAGCTTATGTTTTCATTTTTTCTTAATGGATGGTGGTTGATTTTGTCCGAGCTTCTCTGCCAGTCTTCTGCTTCACTTCCATTTGCTCCAGTAACCAAGAGGGATAGATTTTGAAAAGTATTTTATAATAACTCTGTCAAACTATGTGGACAAATGAATCATTAGACCAAAAAACAACCAATGTGTTTTGTAACTCTGTCAAACTATGTGGACAAATGAATCATTAGACAAAAAAAAACAATGTGTTTTGACTTCTCAGGTCTTCTTCAGGCAAGATAAACAATACTCTGGACAATGAAAATGATGAACGAGCAATCACTTTCCATTGTCAGATTTGGCGCAGGATGGGCGTTGAATCTGACAAAGATAAGTGATTGCTTGTTTTTCATTTTCATTTTCTTGAGTGTTGTTTAAAGGCTATCTTGCGCCAAATTTGACAAAGGTAAGTGATTGCTCATTCTTCATTTTTGTTGTCCCAAGTGTTGTTTATCTTGTCTGAAGAAGACCTAAGAGGTCGAAACACATCGTGTTTTGTCTTGCGATTTGTTTGTCAATGTTGTTCAGTGGAGGTATTATGAATACTTATAAAAAAATTGTTTACATTTCCACCTGCAGTTGCCTCACTTTGGACCCAAGAAGGATTGAGCTTAGAGCATGCCTCTGGACATGTTTTTTTCTTCAGTTGTTGTCTATGTCAAATGCTTTGTGAACTGTATGGATAGAAATTCTGACAGAGTGATCTTGTGAAAACAAGAAGTACTTTATTTTTGTTATAGACAAAATCAATGAACCTTTATTGTTTGGAAAAAATGAAATCATCAGGAGGAAAACCGGTCATGAGTATGCAAAACCAAGTGTAGTCTGTGAACCATGTTGCACAGAACACATCATTCTGAATGATGTTTCAAGTAAAAAAAGAAAAACCTGTTATTGTTTCTCAGCTGTGGTTAATACCATTGAAAAGATACCTTTTTTTTTTACTGTTGTGTAAGCATTAGTTAAAACTCACTTGTTTTTATTTTATCTCCGTCTTGAAATGCTCATTGGGTGTGTTTTAGGGAGTTGCATGAATTTCAGTTTCATGATTTTGCATTAGATTGTTAATTTACGTATAAAGCTTTTCTGTGTGTGTGGACGAGTATGTGTGCGCACCCACCCACATGTGCCATTTAAGAATGGAGTTTTTCCAGCTGGTCATTTCATCTTCCAGATATCTCTTTCTCTAAGTTTTGTTTTCATTTGTTCATTAAAAAAAAAAAAATCATTTCATTTGATATCGGTTCTGTTGCAGACTGACCCCATTGTCAAGAGAAGGGGAAATTGACTCCAATACTTTTGTATTCATAAACAGGTAATCTTACAAAAGAGGTATTCTTATTCTGATTCACACACACACACATGGTCAACAAGCCATCAAGACATCGTAGTGCCACAGACTGATGACTCAAAGAGTCTGGCTCAAACACCATTGCATACATTTAGGGATTTGATGTACCCCTGCTGACTCCTACCCAGTGTGGAATGTCATATGCATAGATGATCGGGAAGACTGGAACCATACATTTAACTGCCCTCCATTTTACAGAGGCATCTGTGAGAGTGTTTCTCAAAAATTCTTCATCAACATCATGCCTATGTGCATTCTGGGTCCCTCGTTGACTCCAAGAGCTTTTTTTTTTTAATGGAAATGTAGAATACAGCCCTATTATGTAATTTCAGGCTGAAAATTAGATGGTTGTTGTCATCATCTTCCAAAAAAAAATGGTCGCAAATTCTCTGTTCTGTCATGCCCTTCTTTTAATAAAAGGTGGTGTGTTTGGAGTTAACTGTCACAACCATGGTCTGTAATGAACTAATGTCAAAGTTATCGTTGATTGCAGATTCACAGGGGCTGTCAGAGAGGGATGTGTAGGGTATCTCCGCACCCAAAGGCACTGCTCCCTGTGTGAGGCTCTTTGACTATGCAGTTATTGCTGCTGCAAGTGAGGGGGTTAAGCTGGTAGTGCCCTGCGTATGTCAAATCAGAGTATCTGTTGGCACTCATGAATACACAACTTTACAGGGACACAGCGATAGTGCCAATGCATATGCTCATATTGTTCTGAGATTGATACAGGTCTCTTCATGGAAGGCTGGTATCTGGGACTGCAGTAAGATCAGCCTGGTGTGGATTCACAGAGGTGTGGATGGGGTGTTTAAATGAGGTGCATTGGAGAGATGTCAGTTAGAGGGTATTTGGTATAGAATCGGCATAACGCATGCACACACCCATGCGCACAGATTCACAGAGGTATGGGCATGTACACACACTCACACCAGCACACACACACAGCATGCATGCACACACACACACACACACACACACACACACACACACACACACACACACACACACACACACACACACACACATACGTCTAAGCTGACAGTTGGGTGTGCGCATGTAACAGATATGCACACAGATCTACTCAAACATGCACACATGCAGACATATACATACACTCTTGGATAATGTTTGTAATAAAGTCACCTTTTGGATGAAAACTCTGAGCATGTGTGCTCGCATGCATGCGTGCGTGCATGCGTGCGTGAGCTTGCTGTGTACATGTGCATGCATGTATGTGTGTGTGTGTGTTCGTGTGTATGTTTGTGTTTTGTGTGTTTGAGAGTCGGTATATGAATGCTAAGTGATTTCAACTCAAAATGAAAGTGACTTTGAAATTGTCTTCTAACCTTTCAAATGGTGTGATTGAATTTTGGTCAGTTAAATCAACTTTGAGAAGCCTTAAGGTAGTCTGTCTTGGGACAGTCTGTTCACATCCTGTGATGATTGATTCATTTGTCTTGTGGTCATGTGGTGTGAATACTGAATTATTTAATGAGTAAGTTACAGTGCAAAAAATACCTTGTCATTTATTTTTGTGTTGAGTATACATACATACGGAATGTTTATTATCGTGAACTTTTGTTTTTCCAGATTAAGTGATTACCTGTTCACGGCTGCACGATTTTCTGCTATGAAAGAAGGGAGGGAAGAGAAGATATACAGACGCATCAAGTCCAGCAGAAAAGAAGAATGACAGAGGTTCTTAGAGACAGTAACAACCTGCAATGGAACCCAAAAGAATGACCATAACTTTCTGTCGGCAAGATGATGGCTTTTCTTTTCACGCTCTGACCATGGCCCCTTTCTGCTGAAATTCCCTGTGTACAGCTGAATCATGTTTACGAGTCAGCCATGGAAGCCAGCTTGCGGCGGCCATGATCTCCAGTCAAGTGTGGTGTCCTTATCAGCATGGGGTCAAAGCAGCGATCATCCACAGTCAATATCAAGCTAGCACACACAGCGTTGTATTTTTTTCAAGTCAAGCATGGCTGTATTTCAGAAATCTTGGGAGATTAAGGCAGGGCAATCTATTCTAAACTCAAGGGAGAATGTTTCTCTGAAAGATGATTTCTGTTGTTTGGGGACATGTTTGACTTGACATTTGCATGTATTACATTTGCATGACTTGATAAAAACGAATGAGCAACTGGCTAAAACATTTGATATGGAACACATTCCTGTGAGTGCCGCTTGTCATCATTTATACATTACACTTGCTCTGGTTTTATTTTCAGCTGGGTTAAGGTCTGAAGAGTGCAGAAAGGGATCAAAACATTTCATTTCTTTGTTGCCTTTTTTTTTTTTTTTTTTTCAATGAAAAAAAATGGCGTACCAGCTTAGTGTGTGTGTTTTGTTGGTCAACACGTTTCCTGTTATGAACATAGGTTAGACTTATTTTCAGATTCATACGCCTAAGGTCACTGTAAGATCACTGAAATTGTGATGTGCTGTCAGCGTGTACAAGATGTGAAAGCTGACACCATGGAGAAAACAGTAATGAGAAAAGATCAGATCTGCCATGTCCCTCAGTTTTTGGCAGGAGAAAGCTACCAGAGTTTCAAAGCTTTGGAGATGCACAGATCCCTTTGTGAATCAAGGGAGCAACAGATCTGTAACATAACCTGGTGGTGAACAAGCGGCAATGGCTATGTGAAGCTGACTAACAGCAGGGTTCAGTAAGAGTTTAATTTTTCTTCAAGTATATCTTGTAAAAAGAGTCATGCAAATGCATGGTTGTGTAAAGAGAAAATCAATGAAAGGCTGTGCAATCATTCTGCAAACCTTTCTTTTCCTCAAACATTACTGTCACTTTAGTTCAAACATACCACCGACTTTTATATATTTCTCAAACATTTGGGAAGGGGGGGTCAATAATTGGGACTGGACTGGCCTACAGTTTGAAACTGCCCTATGTTTAATGAAGCATTTTTGGCACTCAGCTGTGCTATTGACCTGTTTGTGCTCATCTGTTATCCTGTTCAATATTCGTGCTGGCACAG
>JADBJO010002416.1:200000-210000 GCA_016801955.1 Conus betulinus
AAAAGATCATTAACTGAGTAGCAGAAAACATGATACGCTGATCTACAACCAGCAGACGAGAGCCTTCAAATTCGCTGCCAGGCAAAACGGACTAGTATGAGAATTAATGGCTCATGCAGATAGTGTTCCTGGAATGCAGCGAGGGTAACCGCTAGATTTTGGATAGCCTGCATTCCAAGCTAGGGTCAGCAACCGGCTCTGACGTATACAGGGCCAGATCTAAAGTAGGGGTAAATGATGTGATGGAGTGGAGAGTGTATGTGTATGAGGGGCGAGGAGGGTGTATGCGTCTTATCTCTGAGGAGTGATATTCTTACCAGACTACGTGATCTGGTCTCTCTCTCTCTCTCTCTCTCTCTCTCTCTCTCTCTCTCTCTCTCTCTCTCTCTCTCACACACACACACACACAAACCAATTTATTGTCAGATTAACTCAAAGTTGTACTGACATTTAAGAAAACATTATGAACAGAGAATACCATCGTTTTTCATTCAAAGCAAAGGAGCATAATTAACACACAAAAATACGCACGCACACATACACATACACACACAAGCGCACATACAAGCGCGCGCGCGTGTACTCATGCACATACACACACATACGCGCGCGCGTGCGCACACACACACAAACGTACGCACTTACATAAATACACAAAAAACACACGTCTCAATACGAAACACACCCATACCCTCACATACTCTCAAACTTACACACTCACACACAGACATACACACGCCCACACACACACGCGCGCACACACACACACGCACGCGCGCGCGCGCGCGCGCGCACACACACACACACACACACACGCGCGCGCGCGCCCGCGCACACACACACACACACACTCATACTCGAGCACTCGTACACACATGCATTCACTCTCATAAACACACGCATACACGCACACATACGCACGCACGCACATACACATCCACGCCCATTCAGGATACGCTTCTTCGGTGTTTGCATTCCGATCTGTCGGAGTGTAACAGCAGGGGCCCAGAAATCCACAGTCTGGAGAAAGCTATAGACAAAAAGACAAAGCATTTCTGAAGGGTCGTGTTCCATCGAACGGATGATGTGAGTGTGCTGCTGTGTGAATCAGACAACGTCGTTCTAGAATATTCCTGCGATCAGTGTTCGGAAGACGATCGCTTTTTCTGGTTTGACAAACAGGAGAAAGACACATGTCATAAGACGAATGTCTTAAATTGTCCTGCATTTGGAAAGGAAGACGCATCGGCATCACGAAGCATGCAGAGACCCAAGCATGTGCTCTATGGCGGCTGCACGCTGTCCACGGACTGATCAGTTTTACCTGGGGTGACCGTCGTCTACAGAACTGACAGTGAATACCAGTGTGACATTTTCTCGTTCACGATTTCGTCACGTAAAGTGAAAAAAAGGGACATTGCTGTGGTTTCCATGTTAATAAAATCACACACACACACACACACACACACACACACACACACACACACGCGCGCGCGCGCGCGCGCGCGCGCGCCGCGCGCACACACACACACACATCCCTTGCAAAAAAATTAACCAGTGGTTGCTATGATGCATATGATACAGGTGTACCAGACAGCCAATTATGCAACAAACTTCTTCTGCCTACCACTAATCAACTAACAAGCAAATACATGTCTCAATTTTGCATAAGTTTTGGCGCCATAAGGCCTGCCTTCGATAAACAGATGTTCTTTTCTTCACTGACGGACGAGAAAACAGCTCCATTGTCCCCGAGCTGCAAAACAACACACACACACACACACACACACACACACACACACACACACACACACACACACACACACACACACACACACACACACACACACACACATATATATATATATATATCTCCCAAGGATAAGTACCGAACACCATTCCAGCAACTTAAAGAGCAGCTTGGTGTTGCAATGACTGCAAAAAATATTCAATTATAAACAAAGCTTACTCATGTGTCTTAGATTGAAGAAATTTCCTCAATCTAAGACATAATAGCAAGCTTTGTTTATAATTTCTTCAATCTAAGACATAATAGCAAACTTTGTTTATAATTCAATATTTCTTGCAGTCATTGCAACACCAAGCTGCTCTGTAAGTTGCTGAAATGGTGCTCGGTACTTATCCTTGGAATTTATTAGTTTATTGTAATTTGATCCCTTGCGGATTCATTCTAAGAACTGGCTCTCAGCACTTGTGTCTAAGAGGTTATCTTTTTATATTGTCTACTTTTCACAAGAAAATGTACTTGTTTTGTTCTTTCATGATTTTCTTTGCTTCTTAGGTGGCACCTTTGGTTGGTTTTTAGAAAACTCAACAAACATACTACGGTATTGCACACGAGCCTTTTCCGGGATAGCATTCTTCTTAAAATGAAAAAAAAAAAAAAAAAGGCAGGCAGCGGTGTTATGTTACCACTTTCCACGGTCACTGAAGAGGAATTATGAGGTTTCGAAATGCTGGTATCTGATCAGTAGTTATATGTTAGTGAGTTTTCTCCCCATTGCAGATTGTTTTCCCTTTGGAGACTATACGCTAGCAAAAGGCTCATTTTGAGAAGCATTTATTATTCCCCATTCACCCACTCAGGCGCATACTGTTAATTAGGCGGAATTATTTACCACTACAGATATGAATGCTTGTGTCCCCCTATTTCTTCAATCTAAGACATAAAAGCAAGCTTTCCTTATACCTGTGTGTGTGTCCCTAGTAAGTGAAAACGAAAGGCAAGTGCCGCGTAACTATTCCCCAGTCATTATGCAATGATTTTGCAAAAAACATTGAAAGAAAGGGAGAGAGAGCAGGAGGGGAAGGGATACAGAACAGGAATAAAAAAAAAGAAGGCGTTCAAAATATAAATACAACATTCTTCACTACCAGTACATTCAGGTCATCTCGTAGTGCATCTGGAAAAAAAATATACCATTTATGTAGCCAGCCCAGAGGGCCCCTTCATCCGCTAGTTCCAACTGATTAGTACGACCAGGATGATTCCGTTACTATTCCCTCGGCTTAAAAAGATATAGGCTATACATGCAGACCAATAAAACATAGGCAAAAATCTTTGAGGCTACACTCCAAGATCTACATAAGGATGCAGGAAAGGCCAAAAAGGTATCAATAGTCTGGGTGGTCAGTCACTTAAACATTATACATATATATATATATATATATATATATATATATATATATATATATATATATATATATATATATACACACACACACACACACAGAGTTAAAACACCTGAGATTGGGCTGGGCTCAGGATTACGTTTAAGGTTACTTTCGTTAGCGTTAAGGTCATCCGTTCTGGAGTCGGCCAGTCTTCCAGTCAGTTTTATTAACCAGATCTTCATCTCTAACACACAAAGCCACTGCCCTCTTGACGAGTGTCCGCCCATTTCCGTCCAGACCCGCGAACCGGCAGCTGGTTTATGCACCTAGGGGAGCGAGCGAGGTCAGTGGCAGCTTCCCTTTGAAGGTGGTGGTTTGATCGACAGTCAAGTATCTAGACTTTCTTGCTACTAACGGTGGCCTGCTTGTCTCACAGGTTCGGGCGGAATTCTTCTTCTTTTTCTTCGTCATCATTGTCATCATCATCATCTTCTTCTTCTTCTTCTTCTTCTTCTTCTCCTTTTTCTTCTTCTACTTTCCTTTTTCTTTTTCTTGTTCTTCTCCTTCTTCTTATTCTTCCTCTTCTTGTTCCCCTCCTCCTCTCTTCTTCTTTCTCTTTCTTCTTTCTTCTTCTTCTTCCTCTTTTTCCTCCTCCTCCTCCTCTCTTCTTCTTCTTCTGCGGTCGATTTTAATTGGCTGCGTTAGATCCTCAGTCCCGTCTCCACGATAACTCCCACAGTCTTCTCAAGGTCTTGACGGCTGCCCCAGAGCTGCTCTCGCCAGCTCTGCGCTCTCTGGGCAGGTTTAAGTAGGAGTAGCAAAACTGGTCAAGACTGGCCTCGGCAGCAGCTCCCAACTACCCCACCTTCTCCGTCTAAGGGGCGGGCAGCCTCTGCCCCGGCGACAGGTGGAACGAGTGGGGTTTGTGATTACTGCTGGCCCGCTGCTTATGGGGATGCCTGTGATTCTGAGGGTTATTGAACAGGCCGACTGCCCGAACACGAAGACAGACCAAACTATGGATCCGAAGGCGGCTGTAAAGAAAAAAAAAAAAAAGGCCTGTGACCATACAGGCAAACACGCTGTGATGTGCGTTTTCACAAAGACATAGTGCCAGAAAAACACACACACACACACACACACACACACACACACACACACATACGCGCGCGCGCGCGCGCGCGCGCAAGCGCACGCACGCACGCACACATACACACGCACGCACGCACACACACACACACACACACATACACACGCACACGCATACACACAAACGCGCGCGCGCACGCACAAACACACATGCACACACGCACGCATTCACACACACGCACACATACACTGCACACGCACGCACAAACGCACGCACACACACACACACACACACATACACACACACGCACGAACGCACGCACACACACACACACACGTACACACACACACACACACACACACACACACACACACCTACGTACGCCCGCACACACACACACACACACACACACACACACACACACACACACACGCACGTACACACACGCACACATACACACGCACGCACGCACACACACGTACGCACACGCACACACACACACACATCACACATTTTTTTTTTTTTTTCATTTGATGCTTTCCTCTTGGATTTCCCCGCTTTTAACACTATTAAACTCTGTTTTATCTCCGTAACGAAGGCAAATCAATGAATGTACTGGTATTCTTGGGCAACTTTTAGTGTGGAAACAAGGCTGGTTAATTTGCTACTTACACATGACTTCATTTGTTTGATTGTCATCGTGGAAACAACGCTGTTTAATCAACCGCTTTCTTATGAATTCTCCGCTTGATTCCCCACAAACTGTTATACACATACTTTGGTATAAAGGCAAGAAGTCCCTCTCTGTGACCAAGATATGCTCTACATGTAGTAAGATATTTATTTATGACTGCTCCTCGGTGTTTTCGTAAAGTATCACTTATCTTTTATCAACAGATAGGAACTTCAGAGAGAGAGCTGAACAGCAGAAGGTCTTCAGAGAAGAAGGCCCCCTAAAGCAAACGTTGGGGTCTTCAATTCATACTCAACGGGCGAAAGGTCATATCCAGGTCATGGCTCCAGGATGCCTAATGCTGCCCCCCCCCCCCCCCCCCCCCCCCCCCCCCCCCCTTCCCTTCCCTACCTCCTCCCTCCCTCCCTCCCCGGTCCACCCACCCACACCCTTTTGGCGCTGCTGGGATTCGGTCGTACACCTCCTGGATTGGCACCTCTGAATCACGTCAGTGTGTGTCACTGTCTTAACCACTTGGCTATCGGGCGCACCTGTTGTAAGCTGGGATGTTTACTTAAGCTTTATGACGTTCATTTCTGTCCTATCTTAACCCACATCCAGCTTTAACTCATTTCCGCCGCTTTTGCCATCACCTATGGTGCCCTGTCTTCTTTCTAGATACTGAGAGCTGCTTCGTGAGATTATAGGCCAATGAGCTTATCCTCCTTCCATCACCCTCACCATACCACACCCCCCTTTCGCCCCCGCTCTGTCCCCATCCTGCCGCGTCAAATCTCTGCCGATGACATCAGCTCAGAATCCAGATTCCCTCGAACTGCTGGCTAGACTGGCATACTTTTCAGTTTTGTAGATGCGTGCTTTCCCAGTCGGCACAGTCCAACCAGTATTGTTTGTTTCGACGATCAGAAAATAGGTTATAGCTAGTCACATGACACTCTCGTTCCCTTCAAAACTGCTGACTAGACTGGCATACTTTTTCAGTTCTGTATGTGCGTGCTTTTCCTACGTACATAGTTCGGTCAGTCTTCTCTTTTTCGACGAACATGCAGATTTGTGTGTTTGTGTTGCACTTTTTCTGTGTCCTTGGCGGTAACTAACTTCCTCTCCTTCTAAATTTTGCTTCATATTCCACCCACAGTCACTCCGTTTGTAAACGAACAGAAGAATAATTATGTAGCTAGTCTTATGAGGCTCTTATTACTGGCTGATTCCTTTCTTTCTTTTTTTCTTTTCTTTTTGCTTTTTCCACACCCCCCCGTCCGCCCCCCCCCCCCCCCCCCTGTCTGTCTGTCTGTCTCTATTTTTATTTTCGAAGGTCTGCCCTTCTCTTCAGTGAATCCCACTTCCATGCTTCGTAGGACACAACTGTTGGAGACTATCTGCTGTGTGAAAAGTTCTCTGTCAGTGCTTATCAAAGGTGCGATCTCATGAAGCACTCGGTTGCGCCTCCATTAAAAGTTCACTGTCAGTGCTCATCAAAGGTGCGATCTCTTTCAGCACTTTGTTGCGCCTCCAAGTTTACCTTCCCTGCGTTAGCGCTGTTAATCAAGTGCTAATCAACTGTGCGATCTCTTCACGGCTCTGGGTTATATCTCCGTATGTACCTTCCTTGGGTCAGCGCTGTTTTGCATGATCTTAGGACACTGTTTGGAAGTCCACATTAGGTGACCGTTGGGACTGATCACAGTGTTCAGGTCGTTTACAACACTGACTGGGGACTGACAGCCTTTAATGGTCAGTGGCATTCATGCCAGTGATGGCTGGACAGGTTTATCAGCATTTAACTTTACGCCTAGTTTGGTGGTGGAAACGATCGTAAATACCAAGAGCAAGCCAGTGTTTCAGTTCATCTCTCTCTCTCTCTCTCTCAAACACACATACATACTTACACGCACACAGACACACAAAAACACACACAGTCATGCAGAGAGAGAGAGAGAGAGAGAGAGAGAGAGAGAGAGAGAGAGAGAGAGAGAAAGTAATGTTGCTTAGTCTTATAGCAGAGCAGAGAGAGAGAGAGAGAGAGAGAGAGAGAGAGAGAGAGAGAGAGAGAGAGAGAGATGTTTATTTATTTAGTAACTAGGCCTTAACAAACGGCTGAACAATAATAACAAATCAGACAAACAGATTTAACGCAGAAAAAAAAAAAAAGAAACAAGCGAACAAATTTGAATTGCGAAAGAGCCAAACAAGAGATGAGAGAGAGAGAGGAGAGAGAGAGAGAGAGAGAGAGAGAGAGAGAGAGAGAGAGAGAGAGAGAGAGAGAGAGAGAGAGAGAGAGAGAAAATCTTGGGCGTGAGTGCTGAAACACAAGGAAGAATAAATTACGTTCTTGAAAGAGTTGTTCCGCGGGGGAAGGATTTGGTGGGGAGGGAGGGACAAGGTGATTGGGATGTTAGCTGGCACAGGTCCACAGCCGATATCTGACACTGAAACGCATCACAGAATACACTGTCCACGGATGACTTGTGTCACACAGTGTAAAAATCACACGCAGCAACTCTTTCTTTCACTCACCGGCGAAAACAGGGTACCGGTATTAATCACTGTTCCCGTCTTTTATTCAACCCGTTCTCGAGGTAAGTGTCACTTTTCAAACGTTCACGTGACACTCGCACGCACCTTTTGCACACGCGTTTGTGTTTCTGTTGCGCATGCGCCTTAGTTTGATTGGAGATTAAAAAGAAGCGAACATGGGGCAGACGACACTGATAGGCTGCGGCGAGGGACATACCCGAGGCATTGATCAAGAGGCTCTCGAGCGACGGGAGAACTGCGATTTGCAAACTCGACTGTTTTGCTCGCATTGCTTTTGCTCTTTGACAAGGCAGAGCATTTAGACATACTGCGATGTCACCTTTTATCTCGGTTGTTTGTCTTCTGGTAGCTCTGTCCCAAGTTGGGCAACTACAGGGTAAGTCAACAATAAATAAACGGAAAAGTAATGGTAGTATTTTTGTCCTGTTGGATGGCGGACAAAATTAATTTAATAGTAATAATGATAACAACAACAAATGTTCCCTTTAACGGGGTGTATGTATGCTTTAACGTGTTTTATCGACATATCCGGCGTTGACCCGATCGTACTTTCAGCGTAGTGTATGTGTATGTGTAGGCCTACCTCTGCGATGTTTTTCCCACTTGCTAATATCTGCTTATCTATTGGTGCTTTTTTGACGAAGCTTCATTAATTAAGAAAAGAATGCCTTTCCAGCTTTCCAGATATTTACGCAGTTCCAGAGAGAACCTCCGAGGGTTTGGCCCTGAAAAGTGTGTCCAGAAGTTGTTGCGTTTTTTTTCCCTTTTCTTTCTTTCACGCTCCCCCTCCCCGGGGCCGCCCTTTTTTTTTTTTCCAGTGAGAAAGAACATTGGTCGTAACGCGTTTTTTTCGTGATTCTCTAGAATAAGACTCGAATGTTAGACGTTTGAGATGGGTGAATTTAGGGAACCTTGGTTATTTTTCTCTCCCTCCCCTCCCTCTCCCTCTCTCTCTCTCTCTCTCTCGCTCGCTCTCTCTCTCTCTGTCTCTCTCTCTCTCTGTGTGCAAAACATGCAAGGATTGATTACAACATTGAGTACAGTCCGAAAACGAATGTGTATACGTCTGTGCGCGCGCGCGCGCGCGTGTGTGTGTAAAGTATGCAAGGGCTGATTACAATATGGAGTGCAGTTCGGAAACGAACCCATGAACCCTCGCCGTACATTGTCTGAAATTTTTGCTCGCCACATGTCGTGGGTATCCGCGGACACATTTACTTTGTATATGCATAAAGCCATGCCGCAGGTCTCCAAAGACCCACACTTCTACTGAAGGGCCGAAGGCTTGCTGTGTACGTGGCGGGTCTCCAAAGACCCACACTTTGACAGGACTAAAGCCTGGCCGTACATTGTGGGTCTTCCAGTACCCATACCTTCACTGAGGGACTAAAGACTAGCCATACGTTGTGGGTCTCTAGAAACCCGCTCTTTTACAGAAGAAAGAATGCCTGGCCGTTGTTTTGTTTTTGCTAACTCGTTTGTGTATTGACAAAAACAAATCGTTTTTGATACAGATGCATTATTGACAAAGGCATGAAATTTAGTGCAGACAGATTTGATAACTGGCTGGGTGAAATGAAAAATCACGACTATGGGCCATTTAATAATACCCACGCACGGCGTACGGCGAAGGTCAATGAAAAAAAATTGTGGCGGCGGATTCGTAATGGGGAATCCGGGTGAAACGATGGATGCCTGGTTGCTCTTTATTATCACACATCTTATAACCTGCTTCACAAGGAACATGTAACTGAGTTTCTACTGATATCACCTATCACCTAATCCCGGAGTCTTGAAGACCTTTGGAGCGCCACAAAGACTTCGCAACAATGATAATTATACCGTAACCAGTTATATAAAATTGCTCGCATCGTTTTCAACTAACATCATATGTTGTAGTCTATGGGTGTGCGTGCGATTTACGCGGACATTTGTATTTGACCTCGGCGAAATTCTGCGCTATCTCGAGTGCCCTTCTAGTTTCAGATGTGTCGGGTGGTGGACTGAAGAGGGTACGACGGGTACCTCTGTGTGTGTGTGTGTGTGTGTGTGTGTGTGTGTGTGTGTGTGTGTGTGTGTGTGTGTGTGCGTGTGCGCACGCGTGTGTGCGTGTGTGTGTGTGTTTGAGATAAGGAGGGGAGGCGTGGGAGGGGGTATGGGTTGGGGGAGGTTAGTGGGCTCCATGGGTTCGTGTTAGTGGGCTCCATCGTCGTTTACTGCACGAAAAAGTAATCTTCAGAGAGAAGGCCTACTTGGTGTCACACTAGCTGAGATCAGGACTGGCGCTTTCGGAGAAACATGTAAAGAAATCAGTGTGTGTGTGTGTGTGTGTGTGTGTGTGTGTGTGTGTGCGTGCGTGCGTGTGTGTGCGTGCGTGCGCGCCCGCGCGCGCGCGCGTGTGTGTGTATGTGTGTGTGTGTGTGTGTGTGTGTGTGTGTGTGTGTGTGTGTGCACTTTGGAGGACGTTTTGTTGCAAAAGAATAAAGTTAAAATTTTTTTTTTATATTACCGGAAGCGATTACTTTGCTTCTTTTCCCATCCCC
>JADBJO010002416.1:212500-215000 GCA_016801955.1 Conus betulinus
TTATATTCCCCATGAGGAAAACGATTTCTGGTTCTTTTTTTTGTTCTTCTCTGATTAATTTCCCCCGTGTTTGCGCGAGCGTTCGGCTGTGGGAGTGTGTTTGGGGTGGGTTTCGTCTGTGCGAGTGTGCGTGCCTGTGGTTGCTTTAATTCCCTTGTTGCATGATACCGTGTTACGTAATTGAAATGTTGTATGTTTGTACGCGCTTTGAGTTCATTTCAGGTTGTGTGACGGGTCTCCGACGCTCCCCCTCGTTATTGAAATATGATTATCATATGCAGGGATGCAGGGGGGTTATAGACAGAAGTATTTACGCTCTCACAACCAAAATGCGCTCTCGCATAGGCACATGCACTCTGTCACTCACATCGGGCCCGCACAAAGGTGACGGGAAACCAATAACATTTCACAGAAAATAATCAACTTTTATTTAACTTGACTCCGAGCCCCCCCCCACCCGTCACTACACAACACAATTATCTGTATCATACAACAATGTAAACACCATACAGACAATCTCATAAATCGCATCCCCTGTTCTTCAGTGATCCTTACTTAACCAGGAAAGACAATATTTCACTATTACATTTGCACATTTATAAACTTAAGAACAAATAAAACGTCCATAACTTGCCAGCATTCCTTGGTTGACCGTCAGTTTTTCTCTCATCACATGTGTGCGACCACGAGCTGAAGCTGCCACACTGTTGTGTGTCCTCCTGATTGGCCCAAATCCCAGTTGGGGGACACTGGCAACGTAGCTTTAGTCGCACCCTCACACCGAGTCTTCCGGACTCCACCGCGCCCTCTCCACGGAAAGGGCTCCTGTCAGCCGCTCCCACAGGTCTCTCTGGCTGCAAACACCCCACCGTTGTCTGGCAGCTCCCTGTCTAGGCTCCAACAGGGCTAACACGTCTTGCTGTCGACCGTCCCCCACACGGGAGACAATTCTTCTCGTCGTCGGCTCCGAGGCTACAGCAACCTCCACTGTCTTATGTCCCCACCCAGGAGACAACGAGGCGACAGCAAACCTCTGCTTCACGCTGTATTTTCTTGAGCCCTCAGCAAGACGGGCGAGTTCACTTTCCCTTAAGTGAGTCACACACTTCCTGGTTTTCCAGGCACCTTATATCCATTCTCAAACAAGAGAGAACCCGAGTTTAACTGGTTCAACCAATGGAATCACTGGCTCACATACATCACACGATTTGTACCAATAACTCCCCAAGTTATTTTTTATTCCGCCAATGGAATCCTAGTCACCTACACATACACACACACCACAGCTGTTAGCACCAACAAGGACTTGGGTACCAGTGGTTAATGCATAACCTCCTATTCAAACTCATGTTCCCTTCCCCAAAGCTACCCATTATACTAACAGCCTGGACTTCTCTACCAGCCAGGACTGATGGTTCAAGTATTTGCTACCTCTACATACGACAAGGTGCAAGTTACTCAATAGGCCGAAGCCTTCCATTCATGCCTCAGAACAAGACGACTGAAGGGTCGCTGTACTGGGCCTGCAGGCTGGCGGTCGTCGCCTACCCGTGACGGTCACCTGACACGATTGCCTTCCTTTTAGCCCGCTGGACAACCCAGTTAATAGCCAGTCTCATGGTGGACACTCTTCTCTAGCCAGGACTGGCAGGTCGGCAACTACTTGTCACTATCCCTTGGACATGTGAAACACTTCCCAGTAACTCCCCCTCCTTCAGTAAACGACTCGGGGTATTCCCCTCTGGTGATGCCTGAATTTGCACACTTGAAGAACCCAAGGAACTTGCTCTCAACAACAGCAAAACTACCCTTAATTTGCCTAAATGCTCGAGAACATTCGGCTGACTCATGACACAGGTACAGCACGTTTAAAGGTTTGAGATTATCATTAGTAGCAGCAGTAGTGCCAGTAGTAGACCCAGTAGAAGTCGCAGTATTATTTTGAAAAAAGGAATGATGAATAAAGGACAGAAGGAGAAAGTCCAGAAATTAACAAAACAAGCGAGCAATCTAAAAATAAAGAAATAGATGAATAAATAAACAACAAATAAATAGATATATAGATAAATAAATGAATAGATAAATGAATGAAATAAATGAACAAAACATTTGATGTTGCATTTTTTTCTGCTCTGAATTTTCGTTCATCAACATGGGAACGCATTTCACACACTAGTCTAGTTTGTCAAGCGGTGGTGACCAGGCAGCCTATACAGACCCCTTGAAGACGAGAAGTTACAATGGAAGAGACGGTCCACAAGGTGGATCTTCTCTGTGAATGTCGCCCAACATTGCAGTCGGTAGAATACTGACACACAGGTTGACATGAGGGCTGTGTGGCGGTGAATGCTTGCGTCTTACGTCCCCACAGCAAATTCTCTCTCAGGACAAGTTTTTTTTTTCGCGGTACTCTTGGGTGCCTCTCGGCTTACATAGGTTCATGGTGGCGTTGGTCCGTGTTGTTGTTCAATGATGGTGGTCGTTGATGTTGTCATCCATC
>JADBJO010002416.1:217500-220000 GCA_016801955.1 Conus betulinus
TTTAGTTATGGTCCGTCAGTTTCGTTTAAAGGTTAATTACCATCGTTCACTTTTCATCTGTTTCATCCCATTTTACGGAGAGCAGCCGGTTTTTAAAGTTATCTACCCTGTCATGACTCCCACGTGGTCTTGTGACTGTCCGGACTGATTTGCAGCAATAGAAAGTTGACCTGACACCTGTCGTATAATATCTGGGAACGCGTTCCCAGGTTTATCGTGATATCTGGGAACGTGTTCCCAGATTTCCTGAACTTCCAATCATGAAATCTGGGAACTGGTGTGTGAAATCTTGGAAACGTCTCAGAGAATAGACTAAATGTTGCCTCAGTTCAATTTCTTTTGCAATCACGCCAAGAAAGCCTCAATAGTAGGCCTCAGAAAAAAACTCATTCGTCTATTTTGTGAAAATTTGTTGAAATTACGCAAAGAAGGCCTAAAAAAGAGAGTACTTTGTGAAAATCATGCCAAGAAATTAATGATAAAAAGTGACAAGAAGGCCAAAGATCTCAATTGCACCTAAATAGTTTTCTACCTTATCTCGAAAATCCATTCTTTTTTCGTCTTCTTCTTTCTGCCCTTCTGAGCTCTGAAAGACCACGTTCCCAGATATCACAGGCCTTCCCAGATATCACAGTACATTTTGGGAACGCGTTCCCCCCCCAAAAATCTGTGATATCTGGGAAGCCTTCCCAGATATCACGTTCCCACATTTCACGCGATACCCGGGTCACCCCGTGTATGGCCTGATGTTTTACAGGCTGTGCAGACTACATCGATTTTACGCTGCGGTGCTCAGGGGTCAGACTAAATACATTCTGAAACGACTGTTGATCATAGAGCCTGTGTCTGTTCTCGGTAAAAATGTTTTTTTTCTGGCAAAAAAAAATGCAGATTTTTAAGTGTTTCTTTTTTTAAGGAACAGGTTGGACCCGTATTGAAAACAAATCTCTATCTGTTAGAAAACGCATTAAAATTTTGTCTGCATCTTTGGCTCTTTCAGAGTTTATAGCAAAGCGTTGCTCACACCCTGCTGTGAGCCAGAATGCTCAATCTCAGTCAGCTGATGAGAGGGGAATGTTGTTAGTCCACATCTCAGTACACATGGCTTCTACTCATCTGAGTTATCCTAAACTGCTACAAAGGGGTTGTTGTTTGAGACCTGCATGACAGTATTTCCTAGCTGAATACATCGCGTCAGCCGAATCGATCTCGTTTCTTTCGTGGCCGGGTATGTGCGGCCAAGGTTCGTTTGTCTGAAAGCGTTCTGATGAAGGTGCAAAAAGTTGGATATGAAGATGGCGTTCTTAATTCCCTGGGCTTTGGCGTGGCAGCACCTCGTTTTTCATCGTGATTTGCTCATAGTCTTTTATTACCTCCGCCAAGAAGTTTTTGCTGGCCCCTGCGTCTGTTTGCTTGTATATCAGCCGGATTATGCAAAAATTATGACCCGCTTTTTGTAAGGAAACTTGGTGGAAAGGTTTAATGAGGCCCATGAAATGTTTGGTGCAGATCCGGATTTAAGGGCGACTCTAGTATTTGTCTTCTTTGTTTTTCGCTTTCTTTCACATTATGAAATATAGTCCCCCCCCCCCCCCCCCCCCCCCCCCCCCCCGTTTTTTTTTTAATCACTTTCATAAGGTTTCAAGAATTTTCGCATAGATTTTTTCCTTACCTTCTTCAAAAAAAAAAAAAATAGGCTTTTCAAATGCATTGATTTCCACGAACTTATAACGTTTCGTTTGAGTCTGAAGCACATGGATCGTGTGCGCAAAATCCAATTCAAAAGGAGGGCAGAGAGGAGTGGGAGGGAGAGGATGTAGGTGTGGGTGTGTGGGTGGGGGCGTGTCCGATCTTGGCGGAGGTCGACGTCCTCCCGAATGTCTTTCTAGTTTCATTCGCTTCAGGTGACGATGATTTTGTTTGTTTCTGGGTGTGTGGGTGTGGGTGTGGGTGTATGATTTGGGATGTTTTTTTTCTTTTGAAGCAAACGAGCAATTCAAACCCCAATTTAGAGTGTTTATTTTGTTTTGTTGTACTCGCATTCGCGAAACCGTAAAGGGAAACAAATGATGTGACAAGAAGTTCGTCTGTTGTCGGGAGCGTTTAGAAATAGAAAGACAAAATCAGCAAACGAGAGGTGTGTAATGAATAATTCAAACGAGCGCCAAAAATAAATCAATAAAAAAAAAAATCTTTTTTTTACGCGAAGCTTGTCCACCCGATTGTAGGCGTGTTAAAGATGCGGATACCAGTCCCGTGCTTGCCCCTTCCGCCCCTCTAGAGCCTTCCGCACCACCTCTCTCTCTTTTCTCTTTGCTCACCCTTGACTGCTTCAGCCTGCTGCTGAATTAATTCAGTATTCCTAATTAGGAATGGGTTGTAGGCAGGGACGTTAGTTTGAATGTGAGTGGGTGGGGGTGGGGGTGGGTGTGGTGTGTGTGTGTGTTCAGCCGCGTGTAAATATGTTTTTTAAAAAAAGATGCTTTTTATTCGTTGCTAT
>JADBJO010002416.1:230000-240000 GCA_016801955.1 Conus betulinus
GGTTTTTGTTAATTTTGTTACCTTTATTTTCAGTTTCACTGTATTGGTATAATTTCTTCAATGAATAAAAAAAGAATAATGCTTACAATTCTGTCAAAGATCAGAGTGAATCGTTTCGTTTTTAACATGCATGGTTGGTTCCTGTTGATTCCTTTTGAAGCTCTCTGGACTGATTGACAATCGTCCCGGTGCAATATCGCAATTGTCAAACTGCACCGACACAGTTTGAAATTGCACTCCTGTGGTTACCAGTTCCTAGATACCCCGATGCAATCGAAGTTGCCATTTAGCCCGCGGCGGTCGCAATTCGCACAGGATTTTCATTCACACACGCACGCACACACACACACACACACACACACACACACACACACACACACACACACACACACACACACACACACACATGAATATAAATGTGTGTGTGTGTGTGTGTGTGTGTGTGTGTGAGAGAGAGAGAGAGAGAGAGAGAGAGAGAGAGAGAGAGAGAGAGAGAGAGAGAGAGTATGTGTGATTTATCGCAAACTATCTTATTTTTCAAACACATTATCGATTGCTCTTAGCCTTGACCATGACGTTATTCCGAATAGGCGATCCATCAAACTACGGCGCTCCTTCGTCGTCGAAAGTATGAGGCAGTCAACGTGACCCAATGTCATCAACAGTCCGGATTCTGTCGTCATTCCGACTCCCCATGACAGTGTGTTGGCGGACGGTCCGGTGCCGGTTGATATACACAGCTCTATTCAAGAAAGGCTTTAAGTCCTGTTTTTTCCCCATGAACATAGATTTAGGGGTGGACAAGGAGAAAAAGGTTACAAATCCCAAATCTGGAGCAATATCATCATGATCTTAAGCCGACATGATTGAGGAAAAGAATCCCGTCGTTTTCCGATGCCTTTTTTTACACACTGTAATAACTGTTCGTGTATTGGTATCAGCACGGTGGCTTCTGTAGCGCTTTTGGACTAGAAATATTAAGAAAAAATACCTTACGGCTTGGTCTGAGTGAATGTGTGTTAACAGGCCCTCTCTATATACACTCGAATAGGAGGATTATCCTGTCCGCCCTATAACCGCTCGTAAATGTGGACGTTAGACCTGAATACAGTTTACACTGAATTTTGCTCACATTGACTTCTTATATATATATAATTATACTCTAGATGCTGTTTCACACCCCTTTGCATTCCCACATATTCTGTTCATAATCACTGCTCTCATCTTTTCATTTGATCTGCACACATTCGTTCCTCACACGCGGGCACTCATTCACTCTTCACACGTTCTCCTAGCTCACATTTATATGGACACACTCTCGACTCGAACCCTGCTCTCTCTCTGCCGACTTCATCATCACAGCTTGCACACATGTTCACGTTCTCTTCAGATACTGTCTGTGCGTGTTTGCAGCATGAACTATGCACGTTCACACTGTTCGCTTAACACACTCGTATTGCTGTGAATTTTTGTACTCTTCACTCGCAGGATCTCGCACTGTGCCTATACATTCTATACACACTCACACTGTGTGCACGCTCTTGTTCTCCAGCGGGCTCACATTATCTGCATGCATTCATGTTATCTGCGTACACCCGCATTCTCTCTGCATACACGCCTATTCTCTGCGTAAACCCACATTCTCAGCATACACCTGCATTCTCTGCATACACCCGCATTCTCTGCATGCACCCGCATTCTCTGCGTACACCCGCATTCTCTGCGTACACCTGCATTCTATGCGTACACCCGCATTCTATGCATGCACCCGCATTCTCTCTGCATGCTCGCGCATTCTCTGCATGCTCGCGCATTCTCTGCATGCACCCGTATTCTCTGCATAACTGGTATTATCTGCATACACCCGTATTCCCTGCATACACCCCCATTGTCTGCATACACTCGTATTCTCTGCATATACTCGTATTCTCTGCATACACCCGTATTTTCTGCATACACCTGCATTCTCTGCATACACTTATATTCTCTGCATACACTTGCATTCTCTGCATACTCTTGCATTCTATGTACACACCCGCATTCTCTGCGCACACTCGTATTCTCTGCGCACGCTTGTTTTCTCTCCACGCTTTTATAATTGGCTCACACACTCGTACTGTACCTACGTACATTCTCACGCTTTCTGTACATATCCTCATTATAACCGCGCATATTCTGTGCACGATGCTGATCAAGAGAGAGAGAGAGAGAGAGAGAGAGAGAGAGAGAGAGAGAGAGAGAGAGAGAGGGTGTGTTGTGTTGGGTGTGTGTGTGTGTGTGTGTGTGTGTGTGTGTGTGTGTGTGTGTGTGTGAGAGAGAGAGAGAGAGAGAGAGAGAGAGAGAGAGAGAGAGAGAGAGAGATTTATGCACGCGCACGAATTTGTGTGTGAGTGTGTTTTCATTAGTACACTCGTTTGTTCGATTTTCTCATCCGCCTTTATAGTGTGTTTGGTTGCGAGCGGGTTTGAGGTCTTTGAGGCAATGCACGATTGCATGTGGTCAGCAGGTACACGTTAACTCCCACCGCATTCCATCACCGGCGATCCAAACCCCCGGGTCTCCCGAAGTGATGCAAAACCCTACCCCTCAAACCGCTCAGGCTGATTTACTACAGCTGATGTAGCAATTGGAAATATAACATGGCTAAAATGCACAATGTGTGTGTGTGTGTGTGTGTGTGTGTGTGTGTGTGTGTGTGTGTGTGTGTGTGTGTGTGTGTGTGTGTGTGTGTGTGTGAGTTTGAGAGAGAGAGAGAGAGAGAGCAGAGAGAGAGAGAGAGAGAGAGAGAGAGCGTGTTGTGTGTGTGCACGAATATGTGCACGTGTGTGTGTGTGTGTGTGCCTTTACCTCAAGTGCACGAAGATGTATGACGCGAGGGATCAGATTACGGATAACTGGAGTCAGCCTTAAACACCCGAAGTCCTCCCTCTCCCCAGTTTCCCCTCCCTCCTCCCCCTCCCCCCTACTTTTATCCTCCTCCCCGTTCTCCTCCCCCGCCCCCACCCCTCACCCCCTTTTTTTTTTGTCGAGGATGACGAGTGACGGACCCCAGCGTAACGACGAGAAAGTACACTGGCACTTGACTGTGTGTGCAAATGACAGAGGGGCCCAGAGCACCGACCTCGCACTCTGTGGTTATGTAAGTAGACCAAGTGGAAAGGTGCCCTTCTGGGTGATGTACTCGTCTTGAAGGCCTGACACATCCGGGTCTGAGGGTTTGAGTCTGATAAAGAGCGTTTTCAGAATGTCCTTTATCTTTTTTGTTGTTGTTGTTCCTTTTTTTTTTGTTTTCATGTGACCCCCCCCCCCCCCCCCTCCCCCCGCGCTCTCTCTACACTCCCTTCCTTAATTTCTCCTATGTGAGACTTATGGTGGTGATGTGAGAGCTAGTCTTTTTAGGGAGAAACGATAAACCGAGTTTCCCCGAGAGCGGCGTCTCTCTCTCTCTCTCTCTCTCCTCTCTCTCTCTCTCTCTCTCTCTCTCTCTCCTCTCTCTCTCTCTCTCTCTCTCTTCACGCACGTGAAATAACTCATGGCAAGATGGGGCGTTAACTGTCTTTCGAACTTCTGTTGTCAGAAAAGAAACGACCGCAAGCTGATAAGTGAACAAGAGGCTGTGGAGCAGAAAAGACTTACGGTGCGGCGTAGTGAGGCGATGCGATACGCTGACTCCGGACAAAGCAGCGAGAATACCATGAAAAGAGAAATGAATGTGTAATATCAGTGAAGTTGTACAGTGTTTACGAGGGTCATGCGTACAGGCGCGTGCGCGCGCGCGTACACACACACACACACACACACACACACACACACGCACGCACGCACGCACGCACGCACGCACACGCACACACGCACGCACGCACGCACACACGCACACACGCACGCACACACACACAGAGAAGATTCTGATCAGAACGACCCATCATTCTGAGTTTTGCTTGTCTGTCTGTCTACTCCCTTTCTGTCTTCCTCTGCAATAGATTAGCGAGACTGTAAAACGTTATTGGATGTGCAGTATTTCGTGTAATCACCTACACTCCATACTGGTCCCAACTCAGGCGAAAGATGACATAATATGCAGATAGATTGTTCATCATATCTGCGAAGGTACTGAGTATCATTCAAATCCTGAATGGTTTCCAGTCACACAAAAGGGACAAACTACGCAAACTACTGGTCATCTTCTTTTTTGCCCTTGAAACAATAAATGCGGCGATTGTAGAGTAGTAGCACCCCAACTGTTATGAATTTTCGTACGATTTTTGTAAGTAAGAGATGATAATTATTCGTTCTCTCCACAACAGATTTAAGAGACTCGTCGTGACTGAGCAAAGCGGTAACAGGTCAAAACGCCGTGGTTGTTGTGAGTCATCATCTTCTCCCACACTACCAAAACCAACGTATTGAAATGTGATTTCTTTCCGAGGAAAATGCCAGTCTTGGTATTCTTCAAGGAGAGTCTGACAAAGGTGTTGCGTTAAGGCCAGGTGTCCAAGGAGGAATCAAAAGTATGGATCAGGAAATCCAGGACTGTACCCATCGAAGTGTTGCCCCGATGACCCCAGTTTAGCCGGATTGGGCTGGATAGAGGCGTGAAAACTGGTTAAATCTCTCTCTTTCTCTCTCTCTCTCTCTCTGTCTCGCTCTCTCTTTCCTCCTCTCTCTCTTTTCTCTCTCTCTCTCTCTCTCTCTCTCTCTCTGTGTGTGTGTGTGTGTGTGTGTGTGTGTGTGTGTGTGTGTGTGTGTACACCAGCTGCAGCATTGCGCAAACTCTGACGATAAACATCAATTGTAATAGTTGACATTGCAAACTGAAGCGAACGAACCGTTTTCATCAAAACCACAGCCGGCTACGAACAGATCGTACACCTCCACAATGAGGGCACAAGTGCTCGGGAATATGCGTGGGTGGGGGGGTGGGGGTGGGGTGGGGGTCTCAGCTCACCCAAAATGTCAAGGAGACAGGAGGGGAAGTGGCGGAGGGCGGAATATCTCAGTTGATAGGGCGCTACACACGTAATCGTGGTGATCCTGAACTTAAGGTTCGAATCTCCACCGAGCCGTTTCGGTATTCGGAGACTTTTTATTGAGAGGTAACATTGGTTCTGACCCCGTTTCTTGAAGAAAACTTATTCGAACGAGGCTGTAGACCGACGTTCCGCGCCTGAACATGGATACAACATTTGGCGCACGCATAAAACCCCATCACCAAGTTTCGGAAGAGAGGGCCATTTCGGCCGTTGGTATGGATGATACACATACACATAGCAAGCATTCTCCGTGACAGATCGAAGGAATGAGTGAAAAAAGCCGTTGGTATGGATAATACATATACATATAGCAAGCATTCTCCATAACTAATCGAAGGAATGAGTGAAAAGGGCCGTTGGGAATGGACGATACATATACACATAGCAAACATTCTCCGTGACAAATCGAAAGAACATCCTCCGTGACAAAAATCGAGTAAAAAAAAAAAGCCCTAAGTGACTGATATCCGACTGATTGACACAGAAAACGAATGATTACCGCGGCAGGCAGCTCTTCAATCGGCTCTACCCCAGTGGGGCAGCCCGTGGTGTAAACGACGACGCAGATGGTAAAGCGGTGAGAAGTTGGTCTGTCACAGAGGACTTGCGCGGTAGAAGTACTGACAGAGATGATAAAAATGTTGGAATTTCGCCCTTTCCGACACCTCGTGTTAAAAGTTGGGATAATGTTTTTTCCCTGTGCCACTTGTCATCAGTGTCTGGGGTGGTCCTCGTTGTTGTGCTTTTGGAAAGCCTGTCCACCACAGTTGTCGAGTCTCTCATGTCCAGTTCGTTGTCCGTTGGCGGGCGGAGGGAGAGTGAGGAGGGAAAGGGGTCGGTATGGGACCGCAAGCAGGTTATGGACTACAGTCCCGTTGCAACATCTGTCTGGTGGTTTGAGAGATCTGGTTCTTCGAAACGTGTATTCGAGGTGCATTTGCGCGCGCGCGCACGCACACACACACACACACACACACACACACACACACACACACACACACACACGAACGCGCCCCACATATATACGCGCGCACGCACGCGCAGGCGTATATGCAAGCGCGTGTACACACACACGCATGTGCGCGCGCGCGCGCGCGCACACACACACCTACGCATGCACGCACACAACGCACGCACGGGCACGCACGCATGCACGTACGCACGCGTCTAGCAGTCTACGTGGATTAGAACCCGGTGTTAATCATAGACGAGTTGCTGATTGAGAGGACGGTGGTATACGGTGCAGCAGCAGTTTCTTGATTTGTGATGTAAAATGGTGTACATCTTAAAGACCAAGAGAGATCACACAAAATACTGCAGAGAAATCGATTGCGGATGTAATGCAAAACTACACGTTGAGCACATTCTATTTTCTTCTCATAGAGGTGGTAAAACATAATTTGCCAGTCTCGGGTGTTCAGTCATTTTGGAAAAAATCCTTTTTTGTTTCAGAAATGTTTTGTTTTTTTTTATACGGCCCATGCAATTTTCCCCCACATAGTCCAATAGGTTTATTTTTGTTTGTTTGCATAATTCACTGAATTAACCCCCCTCCTTCTTACATATCTCCCACCCCTCCTCATCCCATACTCCTTTATCCACTGTCTCTGCCCCTTCTGTTTCTGAGTTGATCTGTATAGTTTTTATATTGGACTGTGGTTTATTCTACTGATCATCGATCTGTTTTGTTTCTGTCTTTTGACGTTGATTTATTCTACCGATCATCATTGACTACTAACTAAATTTATTGAGAGTCTAAAACAATTACTGCAGATAAACAAACTAGAAAGAAATGAGACAACCAGCCAACCTATGCGAAGACTGAAGGAAAATAAACCAACCAAAATGGGAATACAGTATGGCAGTCACGCACACAGCGTATATGCCGCGCGCACACAATGCCTTTTCAAATTAAATCCAACTTTGCTGAAATGCAGGTCTAGATTTTTGAAGGGGTGGAACTAATTTTTTCAAGAGGAGGCACGTAGAAAATTGACACGTTTGGCGTTAGGACGATCAGTTTGTTTGTCTAAGGGATCATTGGTACTATAGCCGGGGATCTACTCACGATGTTGAGAGACGGAAAGTGACTTCAGAGCTGCGGTTTTTACAGCTTAGTAATCCCCCATCACCCCACCCCCCCACCCTACCCCACCATACTCTCTCTCTCTCTCTCTCTCTCTCTCTCTCTCTCTCTCTCTCTCTCCAAATGTTTGCTCCCCCCCCCCTCCTTAAATTTTTCTCTCCATCTCTCTCTCTCTCTCTCTCTCTCTCTCTCTCTCTCTCTCTCTCTCTCTCCTCTCTCTCTCCTCTCTCTCTCTCTCTCCTCTCTCTCTCTCTCTCTCTCTCTCTCTCTCTCTCCCCTCCCTCTCTCTCTCTCTCTCTGTCTCTGTCTGTCTGTCTGTCTCTGTCTGTCTGTCTGTCTGTCTCTGTCTGTCTGTCTGTCTCTCTCTGTCTCTCTCTCTCTCTCTCTCTCTCTCTCTCTCTCTCTGAGTCACAGATTTTTTTTTTTAAAGGAAGGAAGCTTTGTTTTACATTTTGACCTCAAGCTCGCTTCGTGATGTCCTGTATAGCCGATCAGACTGTCCGCTGTTTGCCTGTTCTTCACGGATTGACGGGTGACACTTATGATGCAAAAGAGGAGAGAGTGGGAAGACGGTTGATTGGATCAACGTTCTGCTGAGTTTTAGGATTTTTTTGGATTCGCTCCCACTGTTCACGCACGCTCGTGAAAGTGCGCGAGCTGGATGAGGCCGGTGACAGCTCTGATTTGTGGCGCTTTGCGGTCGGTTGGGCTGATTACAACATGAAATGAAAGTGCGGACATAGTGAAACAACTGAACGAGACCAAGAGTGTGAGTATTTAAGTGAACGGAGCGTGTAAGCAAGATGTTCGTGTATGAGCGAGAGTGCACGTGCGCTCTGTGTGCTCAGTTGAAGACCGTACAAGCAGTGAACTGTCAGAAGCTCGCCGTATCTGGAGAGCAGCATCATGGGAAACGGAATCACCAGCACGACGACCACCACTCTTCCCTCCTTCCGCTTCCCTAACCTTTCCTGAACTGAATCAGATACCCTTTAAAAAAAATGTAATAAACATTTTATTGATTTTCTTGAATAGTAAATTATAACAGAAGCACTTAATGAAGAAGAAACTGAAAATGGAGAGAGGGGAAGAAGGAGTGTGGGGGAAGATGGGGGTAATTAGAAACCCTTTTACTGCTTGATGAACAGGAAAGCTTCCCACGCCATCAAAGTCCCAACTCAAGACCAGCTTTGCAGCCGAACCATTTCTACTGCGTCCCACACCCAGCTCCTCCCTTCCTTATCACCCTCACCCTCCGACCCCCCCCCCCCCCCCCACGCCCTCAATTTTCCATTGTCCTTCCCTGTCTGCTTCGCTCAGAAAGAGAACCTCGGAGATGTATTATAAGGGATCAGGTTTCATGTTCTCAATAGGGAGCAAACTTAAAACAGCAGAGAAGATTCTGATCAGAACGACGTGTCATTTCACGTTTGTCGTCGTAAATTTCTGTCTGTTTGTCTGTCTGTCTGTCCCTTTTCTGTCGTGCTTTTGAGCGATGTGAATCGGTATGGGAATTAGGATTGAATAATTGACTACAGGCCCATAAGATTGCGGACGTACGTGTGTGTGTGTGTGTGTGTGTGTGTGTGTGTGTGTGTGTGTGTGTGTGTGTGTGCGTGCGTGCGTGCGTGCGTGCGTGCGTGCGTGTGTGTGTGTGTGTGTGTGTGTGTGTGTGTGTGAGAGAGAGAGAGAGAGAGAGAGAGAGAGAGAGACAGACAGACAGACAGACAGACAGACAGACAGACAGACAGGCAGACAGACAGGACTTGCTATTTCTGTGTTAGTATATATAAAAAAAGAGAGTTATGGATCTTAAGGAAATGTAGTTATCTATATACCTCGAAGAACGAAAGGTGATTGTCGAAACCTTCTTCTTCCCCTGGCTAGAACACAGAGGCTCACTATAGAAGAGATTTTTGGCGCATGTGTGTCCGTTTTTTAATCCCACCAGTGAGGTAACCGTGTCCGTTTTCGGGGATGTCATCTGAACAAGGCGTTCACTCTTGACCTCAGTTTGAAGTGCAGTTGAAAGGATCTGGAAGGGTGTTGGGGTATGCACAGATGTTAGTTTGAGTTTCAGTTTCAGGTTCATCAAGGAGGTGTCACTGCGTGCGGACTGGTCCATATACGCTACACCTCATCTGCTAATTTTCGAGACCACACTGCACACGATTTAAAGCTGATGGTTAGATGAATTAATGACTAGGATGTAAGTATTTAAGAAGGGGGGTCTCATGGCAACGACTTAGCAGAGGTCGGGCCCACGCATTAGCCCAACGCGCTGGTCAGCCATTGGGTACTGAGGACTGGTAAGGAAGCATCAATGTGGGGGTAATTTCGTTTGCTGATTTTAAGAATTTAGAACCTATCCAATCCTTTCAGCAGACATTTGTTTGTTTGTTTGTTTTTTTTTTTATCGGCCAGAAGGGAGGGAGAAACTCGCACTTACGAGGGGGAAAGATCCTTACTGAGAATTCACAGCAGCTGCTTACACATTGTCGATCAAGCCCCCCCGCCCCCCGCCCCCCCCCCCCCCCCCCCCCCCCACACACACACACACCCCCCTCCCTTTCTCTCTGTCTCTGTCGCTCTCTCTCTCTGTGTCTTGTTCTTCTCTCCCTCCCTTCCTCCTCCCCCCCCCCCCCCTCTCCATTTTAATTCAATTTAATTTCATATCACTATTGTCAGGGATACTGATCCAAACCCGTTGATCACTGTATGCACCTTCCTTCCTCCCATCCCTTTTTTCCCCCTTAGTTAAAAAGGAACTGGAATGAACAGTGTCAGAATGGTTTGACCATGTCTTAGGGATGCATTCCATTTCCGTTGGCCGTAACTATTAAGTTTGTTTCACTGAGTTTCGTCACTTGTGATGCAACGTGAT
>JADBJO010002416.1:252500-260000 GCA_016801955.1 Conus betulinus
GACAACTTTTTGGAAGGATTTAACAAGAAAGAAAGAAAGGGGAAAGGGGAAATCGGTTGGTGTCGAGCTCACCTGAGAAAGGGGTAGTCTTGTGGATAACATACATAAATCGAGAAAAGACTTATCTTGGGTTTGCGGTTTGATCACACACACACACAACACACACACACACACACACACACACACACACACACACACACACACACACTCACACACACACACACACACACACACACACACACACACACACTCACACACACATAAAAGTGGGATGAGTGATCTTTTTCAGTCCTTTTTGTACTCCCAGTTCTTATAAAACATGGAGTACTTTACAATGGGAACGAAGAAATGCTGCCTGTGTGTCTGTCTGTGGTCAAAAATGTGTTTCACTCGCTCCAGACAAAGCTTCTGGACCGATCTTTCTGGAAATTTGTACGTATGTTCATTATGGGTCACAGATGATACCCGATGTTTTATTTTACCAGAATAGCCGTTACTAACGGCTATACCGGCCCAAAACGTTTTTTTTCTTTCTTCATGGAGTATTTTAGAAAGTGCTTGGCCGATTTATAAGTGGTTTTGATGATATATGTGACAAATCGGAGCCTCTTTCCATATGTAGGTGAAGTCATGGAGAATGAAGATCTCTACGAAGAAGTGAAGCTTCAACAGCACAAGTACAGTCACACCTGCTTGAAGCAACACGGAAAAGAGAAAGAGTGCAGATTCAAAATCCCAAAATTTCCAGTGTCCCAAACACAGATTTTGAAACTTTCAGTGGACAGCTGGGAATACGTTTATATGCTACCCCCCTCCCCCCCCCCCCCCCCGCCCCCCTATTTAAAGTGGGAAGAGTGATTTTTTCATTCCTTTTTTTTTTCAATGTAAATATGTGTGGTTGCTGCTGCACACACGCCTGTTGTAATTTCCGCTTGAATGCACGCGTCGACCGACCGTTTCAGACACCCACAAGACGATCCAACCGTTCGCCCTGGCCGACCTCTTGGGCGGGAGGACCAGCGGCAACTACTACCGCCGCTACTACGGCAGTCTGACCACGCCGCCCTGCTATGAGACCGTCATCTGGACCCTGTTCCAGGACAGGATCACCATCTCCCAGGAACAGGTCTGTCACTGTGTAACGGTAAAGATGAGAAATCCTTGATAGTAGTTGTGGTTTTGCTCTTGATTTCCTCAGGGCTTAGGAGGTTTCTGAGCAAGCTGGTGACCTTTCATACTATGTCGGTAGTAAGCCCTGCATAATACAGTTTGGTACGTCATATACATTTTGTGTGTGTTCAATTTGATCACCATTCCATGTCTTTCACGCCGTTCCGTACACTCTGGATACTACTGTGCCATATCTGTTGTGTCCTTCTTTGTTCATCCTCTCATCCCCCCCTCCCTCTACACGTCGCCTCACCCTGTCCTGCTCCCCGTTCCTCTTCTTTGTATTCTTACTCCTCCTCCACGTTTCATCTTCAGTGAAGGACTGACGCATCGTCTCGACAGGAGGTCATTCTCAGCGCCTTTCTTTTAGTTGTCCGTCTTTGATTTTCTCTCTCTCTCTCTCTCTCTCTCTCTCTCTCTCTCTCTCTCTCTCTCTCTCTCTCTCGTCATACTTAGTCCCTTAACGGGGCAAGGGCCGGATGAAAAAAAAGCATCTGTCTGCTTATCTGTTACCCTTGGAAATAAAGATATCATCATCATCATCATCATCTCTCTCTCTCTCTCTCTCTCTCTCTCTCTCTCTCTCTCTCTCTCTCTCTCTCTCTCTCTCTCTCTCTCTCTCTCCCCCCTTTTCCCATCCTCTCTCTCTTTCTCCAAGTTTTCATTTTCTGGTCACACTGTGATATAAGTATTTCTTGAACATTTAGCCCTTTAAGACACTTACCTAAAAGCTGGATGATATTGTTATTTGATATAACTAAAGAAGAAGAACGTTGGTTCGGGGAGTTATCCCCAAATGTGGAAACATTCCGTTTCAATACTAGTGTCAAAGCAAATTCAGTGTGTACCGACTTTCAAAGTGATCTAGACAAACTTAACAGTAGATACACTTTAACGTTATGGTCCTTGTTCGTGTTTGATCAAAATTCATGTTGATTAAACACACACACACACACACACACACACACACACACACACACACACACACACACACACACACACACTCATGGAAACATTAAAACCAAAACTAACTGAATTGTACAAGATAGAAAGTATCAAAAGAGATGAGTCACACAAATGACTTGGCCTTACAGTTGACTGTACCCATTCTTGGTCAGATCGTGTTTCCGTTTCGTCCAACAAGTTATCTGGAACAATAATTACAATAACAACAAACAACAACAGCAACAACAAACAACAACAGCAACAACAACAAACAACAACAACATCAGTTGACAGTAATCATTCTTGGTCTGATCGTTTCCGTTTTGTCCAATAATTACCTGGAACAACAACAACAACATCATCATCATCATCAAGAAGAAGAAGAAGAAGAAAGAAGAAGAAGAGTCCAGTGGAACAGAAATAGAACATCCATAATCATCGCCCTCCGGGAAGTCTCAGTCGGGACCAGGAGGATTAGTAATCAATCTTGTGAACAGTGAACAAGAACATTCGCACCTCTCAGTCTCCCGTAACGAAATGAAAGGCGATCTCTACACGGCTTGTCTGATGGCCTGTCTCTGCTCTGTCCTAACCTACACACTGGCCATTCGTTTGTAACTCATACATACCTTTTAAAGAGGGAAGAAGCTCCATGGTGCATTCCATGCCAAGCACCACTCACTCAATGAAACATATTCTTTTAGAGTGTTGGGACTTGCATGATGTGGGACATAACATTTTACAACAGACTCCATGAGTCCATGCTGTTTTGCTCCTTGTTCAGAGATGTCCCGCCTCGTGTGACCTTCGAATTTCTGAGGGAGATTAACATTTTTCATCTGATCTGATATTTTAGGGAGGAAAACTTTTTTTTAGCAAAATTTCCGGTATGTTTTTAGTAGGTGTGTTTTAAAGGGTTGTGTGAATGAGTTAAAAAAAATGATTTGTGAGTTGACTTAACGCGGTGACGGCCCTGATATGGCCCTTTGCGGTCGGCTGGGCTTTAAGTAAGCAATATTCCCTTCTCTCTTAATCTCCTATGAGGAAGCTGAAGCATCTCCACGACGGTTTCTCTGACCTCATGTTTTTGCTCTGTCCTACCTCCCCCCCCCCCCCCCCCCCCCCCCCCCTCCCACTACCAGCTGAACACATTCCGGAGCCTGCGCAACTTGCGGGAGGGGGGGAGACGGTGGAGGTGTCCATCAGCGACGACTTCCGGCCCACGCAGCCCCTGCACGAGCGCAGCGTGACCTCCAATGACATCACGCTGGTCAGCGACCGGGTCAGCGACATGATCGAGGAGCTGAGCCGCAAGTTCAACGCCATGGAGGAACGCTGCACCTCCGGCGCCGCCAGGGTGGCGTGGGGCGGGATGGGGATGGGGGTGGTGGGGGTGATGGGCTGGAGTCTGCTGGCCTGTCCTGTCTGCTGGTCGGGGCGATGGCGCCGAGGCTGACTGCCTGAGAGACTGGCTGGGTGGAGTGAGAGAGAGAGAGAGAGAGAGAGAGAGAGAGAGAGAGAGAGAGAGAGAGAGAGAGAGAGAGAGAGAGAGAGAGAGAGAGACAGATAGGAGAGAGTGTATGCGTGTGTGCGTATATATGTGTGTGCGTGTGCACGACGAAGTAGAGAATCAGAAAAAATGAAACGAATAAGCAACGCAACATCGAAATCAAGTTAATGGCAGAACCTAATTAAAAAAAAAATTCTTCTTTAACATTTATCCCACTAAGACGACGACGTTCATCTTGTTCATACCAAAGACTCGGCGGATTTTAAACGGAAAGAACCAGATTCAGAAACAAAACCGTGTAAACTTCGTCTTTGTTTTTTTTGTTTTTTTTTTCATCTCTGTCCTTTTCGTTTATTACAACTGTTGAAATACGTGTTGCGCTACGCGACTCGTCCAGTTTTATTAGCTTTCTTGAGAGTAGGACACAGGGGGAGATAAGCATTCATATCTGCAGTGGTAGATAATTCTGCCTAACTAACAGTATGTGCTTGAGTGGGTAAATGAGGAATGATAAACGCTTCTCAAAATGAGCCTTCAGCAAGCTTATAGTCTCCTGGTCAGATACTGGTATTTCGAAACCTGATTGTTTCTCCTCAGTGACCTCGGAAAGTGCTATCCCAGAATAAGGCTGGTGTGCAGTACCATAGTATATTGTTGAGTTTTCAAAAAACCAACCTAAGAGGCCACCTAAGAAGCAAAAGAAAATAATGAATATATATATATATATTGTTAAGACTTTGATTAAAATGTAATTGTTGAAACAATTACAATTACATTTTAATCAAAGTCTTAACAGATGCCGCTCCCAACTCGGTTGAGCACTTTTTCAAACTATTGTTGGTTAGTAACACCATTATACACAAACACACACACACACACACACACACACACACACACACACACATATATATATATATATATATATATATATATATATATATATATATATATATATGATCTGTAAATGCCAAATACTTGTGCAGTTTTTTTTTCGTTTTTGTCAGATTTCTGGGCACTTGCTTGTGTCGTTGAAATTTACGTTGTAAACGTTTGTGATTATGATTCCTTGCTTTTTATATTTTGCATTTTTTCCCGTTTTATATACATTATCAGCTTGCATCATTAAAGCTCAGATAGCGTTTTTTTCTTAAAATTACGTTTTACTATTTTTTTTTTAAATACAACTTTTAATTGACAGTATACTCATTTAGAGTTGTAGGAAATGACTGTCAGGTTACTGTAACTTTGATTTCTCTCTCTCTCTCTCTCTCTCTCTCTCTCTCTCTCTCTCTCTCTCTCTCTCTCCCTTTTTGTCAGTCTGCGCAGCTTGCGCAGGTGAAGGATGATACTATTAATATGCAGATGAGCCTGCTTATGTAGTGGAAAGATATCTCATTGATGTGAGGATAGACCTATGTGTGCTGTTGAAATAATCACATTGATGTGAAGAAAAGCCTATTGACATAAATGAAAGAAGATCAATATAAATGAAAGATAATTTCATACATGCGTAGATTAGTTTGTTTGTACTTGAAATGCAATCTCACTGAAGTGAAGATAAGCATGTTTTTGTCAGAAGGTGGAAGGTACCAAGCCACCAAGCGAATGATACGAACAAAAGGCACAAGAGAGAAGAACAGACATGACAAACAAAGGAAAAGACACCTAAACAAAGAACGGATGAGTGATAGGCATATCATATTCAGATTGTGGGCAGGAAGTGTGCGGAAAGTTTATCTTTTTCCTTTTTTTTTTTTTTTTTTTGTTTTTTTTTTAGAAAAGCCAAAGGAACAGGTGAGAATAAAGGAAAGAGGATGAAGAATGGAGAAAATGTTTTTTTTTAATAAGGCAATCTAAACACAAAGCGTGTCAGTAAACGAGGAAGGGATGGGATGGCGATAACGATAGGCATAATACTGACAATAAAGTGTAAGGTAGGGGAAATGAACAAAAATGGAAATGGACAAAGAGAAAAAATAGTTAGATATTGATTTAACTCGATGAGAAATAGTTAATGGTTTACAAAAGAAGAAATAATGATAATAGAGCTACAGTAGAAATTGTTGGGAGATAAGCGGTTATGAAAATAATGAATAAACATTTAATCAGTGACGATGGTAAAGTAATAGGTAAGTAAAGAAACAAGCAGGAAGACCAAAGGTCCTTTACACAGATGTGGAATGAGGTGGAAGAAAGTAAAGAACCAAGGAGAATAATTGTCTAAGTGACCAGGCGAAACTTGGCCAGTTGATTCCCAGGGCAATGAGGTATTGCATCCGTGACGTGGACAGGTAAAGAGATGTTGGCGGCCTCCACTATGGCCAGACCCCGGCGGATTCCGCTGCTGTTGATGAAGTGGCCCGGTAAACGCAGAGAATTGTTGGAAAATTGGGATCGTTTGCTGAGTTGTTGGCCCATCTCTATAGTCGTTTAAAGACGTTTGAAGATGTTGATGTTGAGCAGCTTTGTCTTTGCATGGACAAGGACATTATTTATATGCGAAATGACACCGTCCACATCAGTCACAGTCGTTGACATTGTTCACAGAAACACTTCACTGGCCAAACTTAAGCCAAATGGAGCCTGTTTGAATCAGCACCGTCCACATGAGGTGACGAACGTTGTGGGCAGCTTAGATTCTACAGAAAGAGGTCTTTGCGTCCAATTTCGTGAAGGATTTGGAATTTCAAAGTATTTTCTCATGCTTTCATTCACTGAAACCAGGGGGATAAACTTCATGGTGAACGGATTGATT
The DNA here is from genome assembly GCA_016801955.1 of Conus betulinus. Lineage (NCBI taxonomy): Eukaryota > Metazoa > Mollusca > Gastropoda > Neogastropoda > Conidae > Conus > Conus betulinus. Next base: position 258,881 of record JADBJO010002416.1, read on the forward strand.
CAGCTGATCGGATGACACACAATGCTATTCTGGTCCACTTGGCTGCAGAAATGTCACTGTTCTAGAGCCTCAGTGATGGGTTCCATGACGAGTGAAATAACATTTTCCTTCAGCATGCGAATCTTAGAGATGAATGTTAGCGTACCGCCCAGAAGAAAGTGGAAAAAACGAGTCACAAGACTTGTTTGTCCACGTTTCTCATGGCGGTTCGCTGACATTTATTTAGGATTTGTTGAGACTTTCGCCTGTAGTCGCCTCACTTTGCAACTAGATCTGTTTCAGCGTGCGGGTGATCTCTTGTTATTATATCTTGCGTAAGAGTGAGGTGGCAGTTTTGTCAAGCATTAAAAGCACACTGATTTCGCATCAGCTTTGAGAGTGATGGCATGTGACGTGTGAAGTCTGTCCAGATGACCTTAAAAGAGTTCAGGAAACTAGGTTATGAAGTCTGGACTGTTTCCGGTTGATGCGCAAGATCAGCCCCAGCTTCACACAGGTTGTCCGATTGTGGAAGAAGGCTGACTGGGTTTTCAGGACATAGAGCGTTTGGGCTATTTCTTCGTTCTTTGAGTTTGGTCAGATGGCTGTTGTGCTGATAAACAGCTTCGGGGTTGAGAAAAGGGGGGAGAGGGGGGGGGGGGGGGGGGGGGGGGGGGGGGGGGGGGAGGGGGTGATCGGGTCGGGTTGGTCGGCCATGGCATCCATCTTCTTGACAACGCGTAGGACCAGTGGCTGCTGCCATCATGTGATAATACTCGGTCGATCATTACGGCGATGCCGTTTGCCAACACCTTGGATTTTGATAGCGCCAAAACGCTCGACAGAAACGATCGCTCGTTGACATCTGCCATCATCCGCCGGCGTCCAAGAACATCGTGTTTGTGATTCTCGCGAAAGGCTCATCTCGCTGAAGTGAAGATGAGCCTACATAACATGGCTGGCATATATAGTCTCCATGACGTGGAGATAAGTGTATAACGTAGTAAAAAGGTGATGTCATTGATGTGAAAACACGCCTCTGTATGTAAACTGTAAGATAATTTAATTGATGCGAAGAAAAGTCTGTATATATGTAGTTCAAAGATTATCCCACTGAAATGAAATTAAGCCTGTTCATGTC
>JADBJO010002416.1:265000-282500 GCA_016801955.1 Conus betulinus
CTTGGAATCAGTAATTAGAGGCTATTGGTGCTGCATACTGATTGCTGTGCAAAGGACACTTTGACAATGACAATGCAAATTACCCGTTGGCCACCCGGTCACCACTGGTCATATGGTACAATGAATGCGCCGGAGAACGTGCAATATGCTGCAGCTCAGCAGTAAAGATGGCCGACAAATTAGTATGATCAAATCCAGTTTCCCATCTCTTACAGCAATATTCTGTATGTGTCCTCTCGGACGTGCATTTCAGTTATTAGGAATCAGCAGTAAATATGGCAGACACATGTCAAAATGATTTTCCGCTCCTAACGACCATATTCTGTGTGTGTTTGCCTCGGCATATATTTCAAATGTTAGAGCTCAACAGTAAAGATGACATGCAAATGAGTATTGCCAAATCAATTTTCCATGACAAACGATCATATTCTGTATGTGTTGCCTTGGTCATGCGTTTCAGCTATGAGAGCTCAATAATTTGCCATTCCCAACGACCATATTCTGTATGTGTTGTCAGGGCATAGGCCTATATTTCAGTTATTTGAGCTCAGCAATAAAGATGGCAGACAAATGAACATTGTCTAATCGGCATTCCATTTCTACCGACCATGTTCTCTACGTGTTGCTTTGCACATAGATTTCCGTTATTACCGTTCAGCGGTGAAGATTGGAGACAATTAAGTAGTATAAAATCGATGTTCCATTTCTAAAGACCATTTTCTTTCTCTGTGTTACGTGGACATAAATTCGACTTAATCCGGAGAATGCATTAATATTTCCCTGGCAGATTTTTCGTTTGCATTAACAAGCAATATTGTGGCACGTAAATCGTGCAGATAAAAAAAAATTGTTGTAAGTTATCTTTGTTTTTGTTTTTTTTAACTCTCTCTCTGTCTCTCTCTCTGTCTCTCTCCCCCTCCCCCTCTCTCTCCCTGTCTCTCTCTCTCTCTCTCTCTCTCTCTCTCTCTCTCTCTCTCTCTCTCTCTCTCTCTCTCTATCCTATCTATCTATCTATCTATCTATCTTGTTCGTGCTATATCTTTAGCTCAGACTTGATGATTTAAGTGCATATTGATTTGATCACTAGCAATTGTCCGCGGCTTTCTACATACATGTTTTTATGCTATCAACTTTAAGCCTACTTTCGATACGAGACATGAACCGTACTGACCAAATTATGTCATTAGGACGACTGCAGGGACAAATAGTATGATCGAGTACTGGTAGCTTAAAAAAAAAAATTCTTTGTTGGTGGTAGTGTGCGTGCTTGCGTGTGTATGTGTGTTGCGTGCATACGTGCGTGTGTGAGAGAGAGTGTGTATGTGTGTGTGCGCTTGCTTGCTTGCTTGTGTGTGTGTGTGTGTGTGTGTGTGTGTGACCGAGTTTTGTTGATTGGTGTATCTAATCTTGTTGCTCCTACACGCGTGTTAAATATACGGGGAGTAAGTTTTCCTCTCCCTTTCACGTTGCCGTTGTCTTCCTTCGGGGCGAGCTGGGTTTTTTTTGACTCACACGTGTAACAGGTGAGTCTATTTAATTATGCAGTTTCGAGAGAGAGAGAGAGAGAGAGAGAGAGAGAGAGAGAGAGAGAGAGAGAGAGAGAGAGAGAGAGAGTTCTGAACTTTAACGTTGGCATATTCTGAACAAGTATGAACATATTCAAGCTGGCAGGCAAGTGTGGTCGTGGGCTTTGTGTTTAACTTACATATGAAGGTGCTACCGAATCCTAACGTCAGGGAATCGGCCATTCACATTTTCAGCAAAAAAAAAATGAATAGTACAAAATTGTCTCTGCTTTTTTTTTAAATTTTTTCTTTAGAAACACGGATTTTTGCAATTAATGCTTCAAAAGCTGATAAGAAAAAGATCATATGACTTGCAAAAACTCAAGTTACATTTTGCCCAAATCAAACCATTTCATGCCATTTCTACCGAGCAGAGGTGGAGACGCAAAAACAGTAAAGCGTCATGCCTGTTACGTCAAAATATCGCCTGACGTTGATGATGCACTATTTAGAGTTAATTTCTGGGACGAACTTTTCACTAAGACAAGCGCACACATGTAGTCTTTCTCTGATTGGCAGAGAGAGAGAGAGAACAGAGAGAGAGAGAGAGAGAGAGAGAGAGAGAGAGAGAGAGAGAGAGAGAGAGAGAGAGAGAGAGAGAGAGAGAGAGAGAGAGAGAGAGAGAGAGAGAGAGAGAGCAGAAATCTAGGTCAGGACATTTCAGACATTTTGGGACAAGAGAAGGCTGAGTGGGGGAGGAGAGGGGAGGGATGGAAGAAGAAGGGGACAACTGTCAGTGGACAGTTGGAGGTGAGACTGGAGGGGGAGGTGGAGGGGAGAGGGAGGAAAGGGAACGTCAGTGCTTGAAGAAATAGCCAGTCATCATTTATTCTCAGGAATTAGAACTTGATTTCCCCGAAGTCGGAGTATGGCTGCCTTAATGGCGGGATAAAAAAACGGTCATACACACAAAAAAACTCCACTCCCTTTGTTGGGTAGGTGGGATTAATACTTGCCTGTCTACACAGGGAGAGTCCGCAGGAGTATCAGCCTGCGTACGCAGAAATTTTAAAAAGAAAAAAAAAAAAAAAAAAAAAAGAAGAAGAAGAAGAAGAAGAAGAAGAAGAAATCGTATTTCCTCTCTTTCATTCCAAGGTTCACCGTTGTGTGATTTTTTTGTGTGTATGCAACCTTTTCTTTTATTTCACCACTACAGTCGCCACAGTCCGTCTTCGGGGGTGGGGGAGGAGGTGGTGGGGTGTGATTTCTAAGCACGACACCAGCGTGCACGTGCTTTATGTTCGTCCCCTCGGAACAAGCTGGCCTTCTCTTCTCTAAAAACGTGGAACAGAAGTTAATGCGCATGCAAGATTTTTTTTTTTAAACTCATGTTTTCACGTGAGGGTCCTCAATCAAAAGTCTCATACGAATCACTAGAAGGAGAGTGGAGTCTGCAAAGAAATTAAATTAAATTAAAAAAAAAAAAAAAAAACCTCTACCGTCCTGGCTCTTTTGCATGGGAAATGAACCTAGGACCCTGGAGCAACAGTCTGACGGCTTAGGTGGCCATGAGACTACGTTCGTCGTCTGCTGCATTTGCTGAATGCTAGTGTGCATTTCCTGTGCTTGTCGTTTGTATTGTTATGGGAATGGTATCAATACGCTCTCTCTCCTTTCATCCTACTGTTGCAAGTATTCATTTCATGTGAGTCAAACAGGCAAGTTGCCTCTTTTGTGTCATGTGATCTTCATTATCATCGTTGTTATTGGAATGATATCTACACGTTCTCTCTTTTCATCTTACTGTTGCAAGTATTCGCATCATGTGAGTCCAACAGGCAATAATAAAGTACAACGGTTAAATAGACAATGAAAAAAAAAAGCAACAAAGTTATACGAAGCGGATATATAAATGTAACTAATTAACTTCACGAGAGAACAAATTAATAAATACCCACGAGCAAATCTACAGATAAGAATAGGGATGATAAGTGAAACACTCGTACACACATATGCCAGCACACACGAACGCATACCCGACTACCCCCAACACACACACACACACACACACACACACACACGCACGCACGCACGCACAACACACACACACACACACACACACACACACACACACACACACAGATACCTACAGGTACAGGTAGGCACCAGCATCGAGATTGATCACGGGTCGTCTCAAGTAGTTTGACAATGACGTGTCAAAGTATGTGCGTCATCGACATCGATCATGCACGTTCTTGGTACACCCGCTTGAGATGAGAGTTATTGGATAGGTCCTTTCTTCACAGTAGGATCTCCGTTATCTCACTCTGATTTATGTCAGACATGAGTTTGCAGTCCGTCGGGGAGAGAGAGAGGAGAGAGAGAGAGAGAGAGAGAGAGAGAGATTGAACAATTGAACAATTAAACACAATTTTAATGTTTCAGGCCTCCGGCCTATATGAATGTGAGGTGCAGTGCACACATAAAGAGAAAAGACAACAAAAGTATATTTTTCGATGTACTGATAATGCTAATTTATGAGGGTAACTAATTATTCATACTGTGTGGGATACGAGTTCTTCTGTTTTTTTTTCAGTGCATAATAAATATACACCGCAATATCTCTTGTAATATGCACATTTTCGTTTGCAAGTAATTGTTTTAGTTCAACAGTTCACGTCCTGAAATTGTCTGTGCTTCTGTATATATTTTTTATCTGAAAGGCATATAAGCATTGCATCTCAATAGAAAGCGGTGTTCGTTCTCAAGTTGGTTACAAAGATGACACGCTTTGAGACAAGCTTTGATATGTTCTTTGTATCTGCTATTTATATTCAGGTCGTTTAAGCCACGACGAAATCTCGTGAAGTACATTTAAAATTTGTTAACCGTAAAGTATGTTAGATAAGGTTCCGGTTGTAAGAGAAACTTAAAATGAATGAATAATAGGTGTTGAAGCGATCACTTGCGTGTAATTTGCTAACCCAATCTTGCTGATAAGTCTACCATCCTTTGCCTAAAAATCTTCTTAAACATATTAACATTTCCGACCCCACCAACTAACCACACTTAAGAAAATCCATACCTATCAAGACAACATTTTATATTATATGTCCAAATATTTGTTATCGTTCTGTCGTCAGTGCTATTTATAAAGCTGTTATTCAAGGAAAGGTATGCTTGCTTGCGTATTCTATTCAGTTCCATCTGTTGTAAAGAGAACCGATAGCTAAAGAGAGAGAGAGAGAGAGAGAGAGAGAGAGAGAGAGAGAGAGAGAGAAGTATATTATTAATGAAGCAGTTTTTTTTTCAAACGTAAAAAAAGGTCAAGCTTCTCTCTCTCTCTCTCTCTCTCTCTCTCTCTCTCTCTCTCTCTCTCTCTCTCTCTCTCTCCCCCCCCCCCCCCCCCGCCTCAAAATCTATTTCATGAAAATCTTATAGAAGACCTTGCATATTCAGACTCATTTTGTAAGCGTCATCTCGGAATGAAGGCATTGTTAAACAGTTTGCAGTTTACTTAGACAAAGTTGCATTTGTGCAATGTTATCATTACAATGGATTTGATGGTGCGACTTTGTAATGTTTAATGTGCATCCTCCTTCGGATGGGCTAAGACCTATAAGAATAAAACATCTGAATCTCTGTCTCTGTCCGCGCGCGTGTGTGTGTGTGTGTGTGTGTGTGTGTGTGTGTGTGTGTGTGTGTGTGTGTGTGTGTGTGTGTGTGTGTGTGTGTGTGTGTGTGTGTGTGTGTGTACGCGTGCGTTCGTGTGTGTGTGTTTGTGTGTGTATGTGTAGAGAGAGAGAGAGAGAGAGAGAGAGAGAGAGAGAGAGAGAGAGAGAGAGAGAGAGAGAGAGAGAGAGAGAGAGAGAAGAACTCGCAAAAATACGTTATCGAACTAAACATACTTGGAGTTGTTGGGTGGTGTAGTCCCCTCTCTCCCCCCTTTCCTGTCCTTTTTTTCCCCCAATCTGTTGCATTCCCCCCCCCCCCCCCCCCAAAATGGTCCGATTCTCTGGCTGCTTGTCCAGACCTCTGACGCACAACAACACCCAGGCCTTTCTTGTCACAGTTCTTGCACCGGCAGTTCACAGCAAACTACCGAGGGTTCGTTTAGTTTCGTCTTTTAACGTAATAAGACACTGAACCTGAAAACATCTGATGTGTGTGGCATTAAAAATAAATATAGAGCTGCGTTTCTTAACCGCAACAACAAACCAGATATCTTGCCTTGAGGTGATGACGGCGGGACAGTCAAAAGAAAGAACACACAGAGAACTGGTAGGCGGGAACTTGATTTAATGATAATAATGATTATTCATGACGCTTAATCTTACATCATAAGCCCTAAGCGCTTACAAATACAGAAAAGGATAAACAAACAACACAACAACAACAACAACAACAACCATGAATGAACCAATAAGGAGATGAAATTGCAATAAGTACCATACACCTAAAAACAAGGGTGCATATTGACACACACCTACACACACCATTTGACTGGTTGTTTCCAGCCAACTCGGTTCCAAAATATGGATCCAGATTCGGTGAACTTAAAACTTAAGCATGAGAGGTGTGATGATGGCAACGTCAGAGAAAATCTGATTGACAGCTGCTGTTTCATATTACCATATACAATATACCAGATTAGTCACATTTTATCCTTAACACAGCCTAAGCTTAGTAATCACGAATCCAGTTCATTATACCGTAGTCTTTATCACGCATGCAGTGCAGTTTCGAGATAACGTTACCCATATTTCACTAATGTCCGACTTCTCTTGCCGCGAGAGGTCTTGAACAAATGCGACATCTCGACCAGCTCGCGTGAATCTAGCCACTTAACGCTGTGTGAAAACGCAGCGCTGACGTCAGCTACGTTGCGTTTGGACGCCAGACATCACACGAAAAGAGAAAGATCACGTGAATCGATAACCTGGTCTGTCTGTTTTTCAGGTACTGACGACGGAGGGCCGCAGGCTCGGCTGCGGAGGATTCTACGGTTATCCTGCTAACTCTGTGACGATCGTGGTGGATGGGCAAATGAAACAAATCGTTGCCAACTGAGAATCACACATGTTGTCATCGTGCGACAAAAAATATAACCATTAAATTTAAAAACACCTCTTTCAAATTCTAATTAAATCTTACTAAATTATTGTGTGGGTCATTTCCTTTATTTTTGTTTGTAATAAGCGAACTCTTTACACCTCTGTCTGCAACATGTATTCCAAGTTCAGTTTTTTTTTCCATCTCGTTCTTGTTTTCACGACAACATTAGCAATCAATACCCAAGACCCGTATGATCAAAATCCCAAAGAAAAGTGGGCACATTTCGCCCCGTTTTGAAAACCAAGTCAAGATCAATCGTCCCTTACAAGGAGGGAGAGACTCCACGCTCTACTTCACACGCAACTTCTCCAAAATGCTCGACCTGCAAAAAACGACTCGAACAAAATCCTCCATCGACTTAAAACCGAAACAGAACAAGAATGGCGTCAAAAACCACGTCGGAGCAGAGACGGCCCATATCAGACCGGTCTCCGAAGACAATTTGTGGATGAGGACCAACATCACGTGCGAGCTGTGCACAGCGGCTATGGAGGCTGTCATCCGTCTTTTGGACCAACAGAAGAGCACAGAGGACATCGAGAAGGTCGTCACTGTCGTCTGCAAGGCTTTTGACATTGAGACCGCTCGTGTCTGCGACCTGGTCATTCCTCAGTTTGCTGTGAGTACAGTTGTGTGTGGCTGTCGGTCATTGCTCTTACCAATATGTGTGTGTGTGTGTGTGTGTGTGCGTTGTGTGTGTGTGTGTGCGTTCGTGTGTGTGTGTGTGTGTGTGTGTGTGTGTGTGTGTGTGTGTGTGTGTGTGTGTGTGTGTGTGTTCATATCTCATTTTCATATCTGCGAAAGGAATGACTTCTTTTTTTTTTCCACCCGCGTCGTCTTTGTTTCTTTGTTTGTTTGTTTTTCATGTGTTTGTCGATCTGTCGGCAAAATTACGCCAAACCTGCAGCGCCAATTTTAGCAAAATGTGTGGGAAATACGAGATGTGGCCGAAGGCCGAAGGCCGAGCCAGTGACATTTTGATGTAGATTTACTTAGTTTAGAACCCGTTCGACTTTTGAGGAGGTCTACGTTTTCCCTAATGCCTTTCTCACTATGATAATGATGATGATGATGATGATGATGATGATGATGATGATGATGAGTGGTGATGTTGATAATGATGATGATGGTGATAGTGGTGGTGGTTTATGATGATGATGATGATGATGGTGGTGGTGGTGGTGATGGTGGTGATGATGATAATGGTGATAAAGAAGAAGAAGAAGATGATGATGATGATGATGATATCGATGGTGATGATGTTGATGGTGGTGGTGGTGGTGGTGATGATGATGATGATGATGTGATGATGATGATGATGATGATGATGGATGATGATGATGATGATGATGATGATACACTCATCTTCTCAAATTCAACGCCCATCTTGCACCCATAAGTGATTGACACGTTCCTCGTGTTCATTGTTCTGAACGTTGTTTATTTTGTCTGAAGAAGACTTAAGAGGTCGAAAGGCATTGTTAGGTCTTGTAATTTGTGTGTGGCTGTTATCTGACGGATTTACTTTAAATTCCTTTAAAAAATTAGATGACGAATTCGAGGTTGGTGATGACGGCCTTGACGTTGGTGATGTGGACTTTGACGTTGCTGACGTGCAGGACATGGTGTTGAGTGTGGTCAAGGGCACCGTCCTGGCGCCGGACACGATGTGCGGCCTGGCTTTAGGGGTGTGCCCCGTGCCCGACCTGCCCTCCCAGTGGAACATCACCATGTCGGACAAACCCAAGCCGCCCGTCAAGCCTCGCGTGCTGCCCAAGGTTTGCTGGCTTTTAGAATCTTTGATGTATATACTTGAACTGGCTGACTGACTGCACAGCAGACTGTGTGGATTCAGTGATGGATGGGTGTGTGGACTGACGGATTAGCAGGTGAACATGTTGGACAACTCCGTAACTTTACGCGCTGCCCGAGTTCCGCTGGAATTGATGATCATGTTGAATTGTGATGATAAATGTTTTGACTGAACGGTGCATGATTTTTGATAATTGACTGGTCGACTGACTGAAGGACTGGTTTATTGATGTAACAGTGGCATGTCGAGCACTGCTTAATCCCTGTGGTAAATGGGTGATTGAATGGTGCATGATATATAACGATTGATTGGATGACTGACTGAAGGACTAGTTGATCGAATGGTGCATAATATATAATAATTGATTAGACGATTGACTGAAGGACTGGTTAATTGATGGAACATTAGTATGTCGGGCACTCCCAATCCCTGTGATAAATGGTTGATTGAATGGTGCATAATGTGTAACAACTGATTGGACGACTGATTGAAGGACTGGTTGGTTTAACGATGCATAATGTATAACAGTTGATTGGACGACTGACTGAAGGACTGGTTGGTTGATGGAACATTTAGCATGTCCTAAATCCCTGTCAGCTGTCACGTTTTTTTTCCCCAAGATGTGGGGATTTTGATCTGGGTCTGTTCGTTGGATTGATTGATTGGTTATTGATACTGATTGATGGATGGAATGAGAGATTGATTGATCTGATGGAATGCCTGTATGTCAGAATGCCCCAGTGCCCCTGTCAAAGCGCGCGCGATGCTTAAAGTCTGCTGGGTTTTGATCTTTGATTGATTGATCGGTCGATTGATTGATGGACGGATGGATGTCGTGGATGGATGGACGGATGGATAGACAAATGGAAGGTCAATTTGTTGGCCATCTCCAAGCCAAGCAACTTTGCGTGATACCCAGTGTCTGCTGGGATTTCATCTTTCCTCATTGACTGAGAAGCCGATTAATGATTGACAGATGGATTGATTGATGGACTAATGGACTGGCGGATTGATGGAATGTTAGAGGTTCAGTCAAAATCACGCGCCTCCCAAGATCTGCTGAAGTTTTGTTTCTTTATCTTGTGTTTACTTACACACACACACACACACACACACACACACACACACACACACACCCACACACACACACACACACACACACACACACACACACACACACACACACACACACACACACACACACACACACACACACTCACACTACACACACACACACACACACACACACACACACACACACACACACACACACACACACACACACACACACACACTTCTCTTCTTCTTCTTTTTTTTTTTTTTTTGCTTGTTGAATTGATTGACTGGTTGTTATCATTGACAGATTGCTGGTTTGATAGATTGATTGATGAAGCGTCAGTGTGTCAGGTATAACCTCCCCTGTCTTCCCTCATACGCTGCCCGAGGTCTGCTGAATGTTATCTTTTTTTGTTCATTAATCGGTCTTTAATCAGTTGGTCGTTTAATTGATTTATTGATCGATGGATGAATGCATTGATGATGGAAACGTAACATGCTTGACATCCCAAGGCCCAGTAAGCTTACGTGCTATCCGAGGTCAGTTAGAATATTAATAATCTTTGATTAGTTGATTGATTGAATCCTTGATTAATTTGAATAAGTAAGTGAATAATTGTTACTTGATTGATTGATCGATTGATGGGCCGATTGATTGAAAGAATGTTAGAATGTCAAATGCCCCAAATTTGTGCCCAAGATTCTTTAAGATTTAATTTCGATTAGTTTATTGAATTGATGAACTGGTTATCATGATTGGTTGACGGTCGGGTGGATAGATTGATTGATGGAACATTAGCACACCAGACACCTTCGAACTTTCCAGTCAAACTTCTTGTGCTGCTGAAACACTGTTTGATTTTAATCTTAAATTGATTTACTAGTTAACTAATTGTTTGATTGATTGATTAATGGGGGAAAGGATTGATGGGTCGTCAGCATACATGACATAAAAAACAGCACGCTCAAGGGCTGCTCAGGTTTTGCTGGAATTTTAATCTTTGATCAGTTGGCTGTTTGGAAAGACTGATTGATGTATTGATCGACTGGCCGATGAAGCGTCACCGTGTTTGACAATGCAAAGTCCTCCGTCAGACATCACGGGCTTTCCACGGTCTGATGGATTTGATTTCTGTTACTGATTAGTTGATTGACTGATTGGTTGATTGACGGACATATTTAGATTGATTGATTGATGGATGGATGGATACCTCCGAGCCTCCTTTCGAGCGTCACCTGGTGCTGATTGTCTTATGGGTATTAAAAAAAAAAAAAAAAAAAAAAAAAACAAGAAAAGAAAAAGAAAAGGAAAAAAACAAAACAAAAAACAGGTGTGAGAGGTCAAAAAAGAAAGTAGGGGAGGCCGGCATAGAGAGAAGGCTCTTCCTTGAATGGATACGAGAAGGATAGATTGATAGATCGATAGATGGGTAGATAGCTCGAGTGATAGACAGACAGGTAGACAGAGAGACAGACAAACAGACAGACAGACAGACAGATAGACAGATAAAGAGATTTATGGAGAGATAGAGAGATGGGGAGTTGGGTTGGAGTGATAGGGAGGAGTGGTGATGGAGGAAGGGAGAGGTGTAGGCAGATAGCGGGGGAAGGATGACAGTAAGAGGTAAGAGGGAGGGATAGAAAATTGAGAGTGAGGGAACTTGTTTGAGAGAGGGTGGGAGAGTCTGGGGATAGGTAGGTGATAGAGGGTTGGAAGTTGATAGATGAACAGGGAGGTTCGCTATGAGGTGAAGACGATATATTGGTGATAGAGTGGGAGGGGGGTGAGCTTCTTTTTTTTTTTTTTTTTTTTTTTTTTTTTTTTAGGGTGGGGGTGGTGAGTGGGGGTGGGGGTGGGGGATGGGGGGGGATCTATAAAGAGGCGAAGAGAAAGATGATGTAGGGCTTAGATGATAAATTTAAACCCGATTCTTATAACTTCAGTATCGTAGTATGTTTCATAATTCCACCTTTTGGTTACCCAACCCTATTATGTTTGAAATCCAGCGATTGTGTTATGTTTAAGTCCCTCCCTTTTAAATTCAAAGAAGCGAAAGATTTCTTCTTTACAACATAGAGCCTAATCTCGATGTAGGTCTCTTTGATAGACCGGGAATGTGGTGGGGAAAAAAAAAACAAAAAAAAAACCTTGGCTGGTCACTTGATCAATGCGTTGATTAGCTGATGGATAGAGAAATGGATAGATGGATGGATGGATGGATGGATAGGTGGACGAATGGAACGGCTGCATGTCACTCAAACACACACACACACACACACACACACACACACACACACACACACACACACACACACACACACACACACACACGCATACACACACACACACACACACACACACACACACACACACACACACACACACACACACACACACACACACATCTTGTCCAACTTTGCTTGCTTCCGGATGTGATCAGACGGAACTGCGGAATGAGAAAACTACTCATAAACAAAACCAGAGTCTCTCCGGGTACACGTTTTTTTTCGTTAGTCTAGGGAGAGAGGAGATGGCGGGGGTGGGGGGTGGGGGTGAGTGCGGGGAGGGGGAGGGGGGGGGGGGGCGAGGGGGTTAATTGAGCTTGCAAGGTTTGGGCCTCTTTTTCTCAGACGTTCTTGTTATTGTTGTTGTTGTTACTGTTGTTGTTATTGTTGTTGTTAATGCTGTTATTGTTGTTGTGAATGTTGTTGTTATTGTTGCTGTTGTTATTGTTGTTGTTAATGTTGTTGCTGTTAATGCTGTTATTGTCGTTGTTAATGTTGTTAATGTTGTTGTTGTTGTTGTTATTATTATTATTGTTGTTGTTAATGTTGCTGTTGTTAATGTTGCTGTTAATGTTGTTATTAATTTTGTTATTGTTGTTGCTGTTGTTGTTAATGTTGTTGTTGATGTTTCAACGCCGTGCAGGCGGGTTCGCCGACGCTGCGAGTCCTTCACCTGACGGACATTCACACGGACATCGCCTACCAACCGGGATCCGACGCCCAGTGTGGGGAGCCCCTGTGCTGCCGTGCCTATGATCAATACCCCGGTGAGAGAGAGAGAGAGAGAGAGAGAGAGAGAGAGAGAGAGAGAGAGAGAGAGAGAGAGAGAGTTAGTTTCAAATCGCACACACCTGCAACCGTGATCAGAAAATAAAAGCTTCAAGCTTATTACTGAAGAGAAATGGATAAGGACGTTAGATACAAAGTTACCAAATGGATGTAATGTCCAAGATAAATCTGTAACAACTCTATCCAAATCCACCTATGAACAATATTGATGGTTTGCAGAAAATTTGTCTTTTTCAGATGACAGTTTTGATATACCTTAAGTAGCTATACACAGGACTATATTCACGTTATCCTATGATTTGTTTTCATTGTGATTTATGAAGCGTACCGTTGTGTTTTTGAAGCACATTGGTTACATTATAACCACACACACGCGCGCGCGCGCGCGCGCACGCACACACACACACACACACACACACACACACACACACACACACACACACACACACACACACACACACACACACACATTATTGAGTGGAGTTGGATAGCAGGAAAGTGCCACGATTGAGATACATTAATTTTGAGTAGTTTCCATCCTGTTTTTGTGTCTCTGATGTAGCTCCTCAAGATAATTTTTTTCCCCTATTTCTTGTTGTGACATGACACATTATGATATCAGGCCTTGTACAATGTATTTATGACGTCAATTCTTCGATCTGTCCAGTTATCAAACATGGACATTACGTAGTTGGATTGTTTCGTTTTGTTTTTTTTTTCTCTTCTCTTGAAAAAGGCCACGTGGCCGAAAATTTGAAATATGAAGAGTGGACATGTGATATTGTGTACTGTTTCCTTCCCTTTGGAGGACTATTGCTTTTGTATGCCGTAATATATTGTACTGAGCTGTTAACATTACATAGTATTGCATCCTGTGAAACTGTGACGTAATATATGTACTGAGCTGTTTACATTACATAATATTGCATCCTGTGGAACTATGACGTAATATATTTGTACTGAGCTGTTTACATTACATAATATTGCATCCTGTGGGATTGTGACGTAATATATTGTACTGAACTGTTAACATTATAGTATTGCATCCTGTGGAATTGTGACGTAATATATTGTACTGAGCTGTTGTCATCACAGAGTACTGCATCCTGTAGAACTGTGACGTAATATATTGCACTGAGCTGTTTACAATACATAGTATTGCATCCTGTGGAACTGTGTCGTAATATTTTGTACTGAGCTGTATATAATACGTAGTATTGCATCCTGTAGAACTGTGTCGTAATATATTGCACTGAGCTGTTTACACCACAGAGTATTGCATTCTGCAGAAGTGAATCATAATATACTGTCTTGAGCTACCCTTCATTATCTGGCACTGGGGTGTCTGGCACTGGGGTGTCTGGCACTGGGGTGTCTGGCACTGGGGACTCTGGCACTGGGGTGTCTGGCACTTTATTGTGACACTGTGCGTTTGTGCTGGCAGCGCCAAGCCAGTCTCGGCGAGCGGGTCGCTGGGGGGACTACCGAAACTGTGACCTGCCCTTTCCCACCTTGGAACGGCTGTTCCAACACCTGAACAACATCAGTGATCAGTGTGTGTGTGTGTGTGTGTGTGTGTGTGTGTGTGTGTGTGTGTGTGTGTGTGTGTGTGTGTGTTTCGTGTGTGTGTTTCGTGTGTGTGTGTGTGTGTGTGTGTGTGTGTGTGTGTGTCGTGTGTGTGTGTGTGTGTGTGTGTGTGTGTGTGGGTGTGTGTGTGTGTGTGCGTGCGCGCGTGCACATGTGTGGATGAAAGAGGAAGAGAGAGAGAGGGAGGGAGGGAGGTAGGAGAGTACATGAATGCACATGTGCATATGAGAGAGAGAGAGAGAGAGAGAGAGAGGGGGGGGGGGGGGGGGACAGCACATTTTTGAAATCGGTAACAAAGACACAATCACCACCACGACCATGACCACCACCACCACCACCACCACCAAGGCCGTAAGTTTCTTTCTTTCTTTCTTTTTTTTTTTTTGTTTTTGTTTTCGTTTTCTCCGCCAGTTCGACTACGTCATGTTCACGGGGGATCTGGCGGCGCACGACGTCTGGAACCAAACGCGCGTGCAGCAGCTGGACAAAACTGTACCGCGTCAGCAAGTTGTTCCGCACCTACCTGCCAGACAAACCCG
The DNA here is from genome assembly GCA_016801955.1 of Conus betulinus. Classification (NCBI taxonomy): domain Eukaryota; kingdom Metazoa; phylum Mollusca; class Gastropoda; order Neogastropoda; family Conidae; genus Conus; species Conus betulinus. The sequence continues at coordinate 279,691 of JADBJO010002416.1, forward strand.
TCTACACCTGCCTCGGCAACCACGAAGGGCTGCCGTGCAACAGGTGGGGTCGGGGCTGGGGCTGGGGGTGGGGATGGGGTGGGTTGGGTGGGCTGTAGATGCTGCAGGGGCAGATCGTTTCGTTCGAGGGGGTTGGGGGGGGGGGGGGATGAAGCAGGAGACGGGAGGTGGGGGGGGAGGGAGGGGGGGGGTGGGGGGGGGGGGGGGGGGGCGGGGGAAGAGGGTTTCAGAGGCTTGCGTTTGCATGAATCTTTGTTGGCGGATGAGGGTTGGGAGGGGATGGATGGGGAGGGGATGGGTGGGCAGGGTGAGTGGGGGTGGGGGGTGGGTGGGAAGAAAGGTGGGATGGGGGTGGGGATGGGGGACGGTGATGGTGGATGGTGGAGTAGAACTTATCTACTTATCCTCGTTTCAGCGAAGAAGAAACTATACAGTCTCCGAAAAAGTTGCCGGGCGACAAGACGGGGTGGGGTGGGGTGGGGAAGAGACAAGACAAGGCAAGGCAAGGCAAGGCAAGACAAGGCAAGGAAAGGAAAGGCAAGGTAAGGCGAGGCAAGGCAAGGCAAGGCAAGGCAAGGCAAGGCAAGGAAAGACAAGGAAAGGCAAGACGAGACAAGGCAAGGAAAGACAAGGCAAATCAAGACAAGACAAGAAAAAGACAAGACAAAGCAAGAGAAGGCAAGGAAGATAAAGGAAGGCAAGACAAGAAAAAGCAAGGCAAGGCAAGGCGAGGAAAGAGACAAGGCAAGGCAAGACAAGAAAAAGCAAAGACAAGGCAAGACAAGACAATACATAGCAAGAGAAGGCAAGACAAGATAAGGCAAGGCAAAGCAAGGCAAGGCCAGACAAGGCAAGAGAAGACAAACAAGGCAAAGCAAAGCAAGAGAGGACAAAACAAGGCAAGAAAAGACAAGGCAAGACAAACAAGGCAAGACAAGACAAAACAAGGCAAGAAGACAAGGCAAGGCAAAGCAAAAGAGGGACAAAACAAGGCAAGAGAAGACAAGGCAAGACAAACAAGGCAAGACAAGGCCAGGCCAGGCCAGACAAGACAAGACAAGACAAAGACAAGACAAGACAAGACAAGACAAGACAAGACAAGACAAGACAAGACAAATGGTTCATTGCGTATAAGCCTGTGGCCCGTTGCGAATTTGTCAGAGTGTTTTCCCAGTATAAAGTGAGGGGAACGACAAACCTCTGTTGAAGTGAAGACAAAATAAACAGGCGTAACATTGACACGTTACCAGACATTTCATATTAATCGCAGCAGTCCGCAGCCAAAAGCGTTCATGAAACATATCTTGCCCTGCGTTTCACAGCCAAAAGGAGAGCAAATTAGACAAATTCAGTTGAGTGTCCAGGCTTCCACTCAACATCCTCGCACATAGCTAACGTTTTGTAAAGTAGGTCCCTGCACTTTGTTTTGACATTCGAATAGTGTATGGAATTCATCCTCATCATGATGATCCGCTTGATGAGAGAGAGAGAGAGAGAGAGAGAGAGAGAGAGAGAGAGAGAGGGAGGGAGGGGGGGGAGAGAGAGAGAGAGAGAGAGAGAGAGAGAGAGAGAGAGGAGAGGGGGGGGGGGGGAGAGAGAGAGAGAGAGAGAGAGAGAGAGAGAGAGAGAAAGAGAGAGAGAGAGAGAGAGGAAGGAGGAGGGGGGGGGGGGGGGGAGGGGGAGCGATGGCAGGTTTATGAGGAGAGGGAAAACGTATCGGAGGGGGAAGAGCGGGAGGTGGTGGGTGGCGGTGGAATGGGGGGAAAGGGCGGGGGTGATGGTAGGGTTATGGGGTAGAACTCATTGAAACCAAGCTTAAAGTTGTGGGGTGGAGGCGGTGACAGTTAGGTACTACGCTTTATCCTTGCCTTGTGTGCTACATTCTTCTGATGAAGCGTTTCCATCACTTTAAAAGAAAATGCCCCCCCCCCCCCCCTCCAACCCCACCGCCATCCTACACCCAATCACAAACGCGATGGTACAGAGTTCCTTCGTCTCAGTATAAAAGTTGTTGGAGACGAGCCTGTATTTCAGACCCGAAATCAAACAGATACACAAGCAAACAACTGGTAACCTGCGTTGAACAAACTAAAGTCATTGTGCACCTCTAGCATTGTCTTTCCAAAAATCTCATTTCACATTGATACATGTAGTATTGGCAGGTGTAATCCCAAAGTGAGGGTAATACGGCAAATCCTTCGTACACTCATAAACAAATGGCTTTGTTCAGTTAGTACTAGTCCTTTGTAGTTAAGAACACGTTTTGCTGGATTTCAACAATGTATATGTGTGCGTGTGTATGTGTGTGTGTTTGCGTGCGGGCGCGCGCGCGCGTGTGTGTGCATGCGTGCATGTGTGCGTTGTGTGTGTGTGTGTGCATGCGTACGTGTGTGTTTGCATTCGTGTGTGTGTGTGTGTGTGTGTGTGTGTGTGTGTGTGTGTGTGTGTGTGTGTGTGTGTGTACGTTCGTGTGTATGTGTGTGTGTGCGCACGTGCGTTCGCGCGCGCGCGCGTGTGTGTGCGCTCACGTGCGTGCGTGCATTCGTGTGCGTGCATTCGTGTGCGTGCATTCGTGTGTGTGTGTGTGTGTGTGTGTGTGTGTGTGTGTGTGTGTGGTCAGTTTCCCCCCAGACACAGTGGAAGGACACAGCATGGACTGGCTCTATGCCGCCTACTTCCAGGCCTGGGGCTTCTGGCTGCCTCCCTCTGCCTCCCAGACCATCATGAGGTACCTCGTGCCGTGGCAGTAGTAGCAGTAGTTGTAGTAATTGTCGTAGTAGTAGTGGTAGTAGCAGTACTAGTAGTAACAG
>JADBJO010002416.1:295000-302500 GCA_016801955.1 Conus betulinus
GCATTGATGACTTGTTTTTTTTTATTATTTCATTTATGCAAGAAGAAGTCTCTCTCTCTCTCTCTCTCTCTCTCTCTCTCTCTCTCTTCTTCCTTATTTTCTACAACCAAACCGACATTGAAATTTGAATGAAAGAAGCTCCTATACAGGATGAGGAGGAAGAGGGGGGGATGTTGAGAGATTGGGAACGGAGGAGTTGACACGAAAAAGAAACATTCCATTTTGAACCGAGGGCATCTAACCTAGTTTATGCAGGCTGTTGCATGACACAACTGACAATGGCGAAGGTGCATGTTACATTATCCAATTCAAGAAGCAGCGTACGTTTTTTTCCGTGACTCAGCCTGCACGAGACGCACGTCATATTATGTCACAACACTTCGACTTGGCACTGTGTGTTATTGCATAGCAGTCAGTGACACTCGAACATGAGATATATTGATTTTTGGCACAGTGTAACAATGGCCCAGTCAGTAGTCAGTAACACTCCAACACAGACACGTGTTAATTCTATGGTTAAATAAACTTGCCGCTGATAAGTACGTAAACATGACAGACCACATAATAAGCTTACTCGAAAGATTTCCTTCGTAGCCCTCCACTTCACACACACACACACACACACACACACACACACACACACACACACACACACACACACACACACACACACACTCGCCCCTCCTCCCCCTTCTTGTGCAAGATTTTCCCGAGAAAATAGTGAAGTTGATTTATTGACGGCATTGTGAGATCCTTATCTTGTCAGTCTTATTTTAGAAATGGTTAATTGTATTTCAGATATGTGAAATGTATTTCAGAAAGTGTTAATTGCATTTCAGAAACATTTGTAATTCAGAAATGGTTAATTTTATTTCAGAAACGTGATTTGTATTTCAGAAATGGTTAATTGTATTTCAGAAGCGTTAAATGTGTTTCAGATAAGGTTAAATGTATTTAAGAAAATGTGAATTGTATTTCAGATTGGTCAATTGTATTTCAGAAAAGGTTAAATGTATTTCAGAAAATGTTAATTGGATTTCGGAAAGAAGTTAAATGTTCAAGCAAAGTTGTCCAAAATTGACGTAACTTACATGATAGCTTTCCCCCCATCATTGTCTGAAAATGACGTCAGTGTTTGACAATTACGTCAAAGCTAGGCAAGTTTTTTTTTTTTTTTCATGGGCTAATTCATCAAGGAAGACCAGCAGGGGTGCCTACTGGCCAAACAGTGTTCACTGGTGCAATGAGGACAGAAAATACAGGACATGCTTTCAATACTAAAATATACACAAATATCATGAGATTTTACTAATGGATCAATGCCACATTCTTTTACAAAAAAGATGATGGATGCAGCTCCTAATCTCCCCCCCCCCCCCCCCCTCCCCCGTCTGTCTCTCTCTCTCTCTCTCTCTCTCTCTCTCTCTCTCTCTCTCTCACACACACACACACACACACACACACACACATAGGTCTGTTCCTGAACATAAATGTAATAATGACATAACGTGTATAATCAAGAAAAACAGCTAAGCCCAACAAAATGAATTTCAAAGACAGCTGTTCCGTGTGTCAGATTCCAATGTTAAGAAAACGTGTTGTGAGGTGTTTTCCCTGCCGGCATCTTCTGCACGAAAGCTGTAGCATCGGACTGTTTGAACAATGTGCGAGCTGCCCGATTTGCCGTGAAGAGGTAACCACAGTGAAGTTGTAGAACGGAGTACATACACTGGACACACGGACAAGGAAGAAGAATTATTGTGGAAGCGGCCAACCGTGGAGACGATTGGAGGACATTGGCAGAGACCCTTGGTGTCAAGTATAAAACTGCGTACACGTGGGTGCGGTCAGGCGAGCCTTTAGGAAAAGGTAAAGGTGGGAAGAAACCAAGAAAGCTTGATGACGATGAATGTAGAGTCATGTTGAGCTGGGTTGAGAAAGACCCCTCCATTACGCTAAAGCGGCTCCAAAGTGCTGTTCTCACAACCTTTCACAAGAGTGTGTGCACCACCACCATTGCTAGCGTTCTCCAGGGCCATCTGTACACCATCAAGAAAGTTCACGAGATGCCTGTCACCATGAACAGTGAGGAAAATAAACAAAAACGCCAAGAGTACGTCAGGAGCATCAGCCGGTACATCCGCGAGGGCAAGCAGATCATCTGGCTGGATGAGACTAACTTTAACCTGTTCATCCGTAGGAAGACCGGATGGAAGACCGGATGGTCCAAGGCCGGACACCGAGCTGTGGTGACACTGCCATCCAGCAGAGGACCAACATTCATTTGATCGGAGCCATGTCCACCAATGGAGTTATCAAGATGGAGACACGCCGAGGGTCGTTCAGATGGCAGGACATTAATGATTGGGTTTCAGGCATGCTGGAGCACATGCAAGGAAATGGTTTCCAGCTTGAAGACGTTGTTGTCGTCGCCGACAACGCACCCAGCCACAGCCGGCTTCAAACCGTCTTTCAGGACAGCCCAGCTACTCTCCTCCGACTTGGGCCATACAGCCCAATGCTGAATCCCATCGAATCGATCTGGTCTAAAGTCAAGGCTCATGTGAAAAGTGCAATCCAGGTTCCAGAAGTGGAAGGACCTCGTCTGCAGGAACAGCGTTTGGCATACCTGGAAAGTTTGATCAACGAAGCAGCTCAGGTGGTTACTGCAGGCGACTGTGCACGAGCAGTTCAGCATGCTTCGTCATTCTTTGAAGCAGCTCTCAGTTTGAACGACATGGAAGTTGGATTTTGAACAATTTTAGTGTCATTTTTAAAATTTGCTGTTCACACCCTCTCTTCACTTTGACTGACATGACCATAGACTGTGGGGATTAATTGTGGGTCTCCTTCAGCATGAAGTTTGTTTACATGCAGTTTAGTGTTCAGTCAACTGTTTACTTTCTTACAAACTGAATTAAAGAGTTGAAAAAGTTTTAAAACACTGCTCTGCGGAATGAAAAGGGAAAGGATGTGCCATCACGCATGCGTATGCTTGTCTTGCATGTAACTGTGTCTGGCTGTGTAAGAGTGCATGCATATGCGCATGGATGGGTCAGATTGAGGCTAGAAAGGGGACTACAGACTAAAAATTGTTATGATTCACTTTTCAAAAGTGTTCCAACAGTCGTCTTGATTGACAACGGACCAATGTACAATTTGTGTGTTATTACGTTTACTGGTTTGGCAGATACATGGAAAAAACTGTTTTCTGAGGCAGTTACCGGCTGTTGTAACGGTTATTTTTTAAATGCTCATTTTTGAAAAGTACCCTATGAAAATCATTAGTTTGTAATGATCCTACTCACCACATTTCAAGAAAATCGGCCCAGTCATTCAAAAAAGCCGTTAATGACCGTTTTTAACGGGTTTTTCTGTTAAGATTCCCTTTCCAAAAGTGTTCCAACAGATGTCTTGACTGACAAAGGACCCAACGTACCAATTTGAGTGATGCTGCATTAGAGTGACAACGGTCCTACACACCGAATTTCAGGAAAATCGGTTAAGCCGTTTCGGAGCCTACTTGTCACACACAAACACACATCTCTCTCGCTCTCTCTTTCCTCTCTCTCTCTCTCTCTCTCTCTCTCTCTCTCTCTCTCTCTTGTGTTCTGAAATACATTTAACCTTTTCTGAAATTCAATTAACCATTTCTGAAATACAATTTATCTTTTCTGAAATACAATTAACCTTTCTGAAATACATTTCACGCCTCTGAAATACAATTAACCCTTTCTGAAATACAATTTTACATTTCTGAAATACAATTAAACATTTCTGAAACACAATTAACGCTTCTGAAATACAATTAACCATTTCTGAAATACAATTCACGCTTCTGAAATACAATTAACCATTTCTGAAATACAATTCACGCTTCTGAAATACAATTAACCATTTCTGAAATAAATGTGGAAATGGTGTAGACTGTCTTTGGAATTTGACGGTAAGAAGCGTTTCTACGGAAGGGAGGATGGGGAGAGAGAGAGTGTATGGAAGGAAAGTTCTTTAATAACGATTCTGATTTAAATACGCCACATTTAAACTCATCACTGGGGCACAGAGGTCCACGTTTAAGTCATTCGACTCAACAAATGGACGACTTACTGTGTGAATACAAGGTAGATGGCAGATCAGTTCACTGATTCCAGTTCGCAGGCCATTTTGAAATACAACGGGCATAGAAACATATTTAGAAAGGAAGTTACATCATTTAAAATGCGTTTTTAATGCGAAATTTTGCAACTTTCGGTGATCTATCAGAAGTGCGTGTGTGATTCGAACTGATAGGGATACCTCACAGACCAAAACCGACCTGTAGCAGGAAAAAGATAACATCTGTTTCTCCTTAGCAAAGCAAATAGAGTTACCTTTTCCCAGTTTATGGTTCAAACGCTAAATAGATCTAGAGAATAAACAATAAACAAGTAGGCTAACTCTTGCTCCCATAAGAAACCCTAACACAGAGTAACTTTTATTCAAGACTGGCATAGCCTTTTAAACTTGAATAACGTCAGACAAATACAAAGACGAACAATCTAATATTAAATGGCTGTGCCAGTCTTGAATAAAAGTTACTCTGTGTTAGGTTTTCTTATGGGAGCAAGAGTTACCCTACTTGTTTATTATTGATTGTTTACTGTTCAATTCCTCATTTTATTTTCAACTTAGATTTAGAGAGTCAAATATTTATTTGATTAGAAGCGCGCGCCAGGATACATTGACTGTGGATGACAGGTAACACCGTTTCACACCCATGTTTTGATATTTTCTCTCTCTGACTGAATTGTTCAGCTGGCAGACAGGGCGACTTTGCCGTGGGCGTCCCTACCACCAGCACCTTCCCCATTATAAGATGGGGTTACTCTCGCTGAACGCGACCTCTAACAGAAATGACCTCTTTTGCAGATCTCCGCACTTCGTTAATTTATTGCATCGCTTACGCCTATGATGAGTGGGAAAAATTCATTCCAGGTCGTATTAAATTGTCCAGTTTTGTTCTCATTGCGAAAGGGTTTGGTTTTATTTATATGTCATACCCATCCAGTATCAGTCGATCATCACCGATGTCTTCATTTTCGAATGAAGACATTTTTTAAGGGAGTGTGCGGATTTTCTCTTCTGATGTACACTGAAAATGAGAGGACGTCTCTCTCTCTCTCTCTCTCTCTCTCTCTCTCTCTCTCTCTTCTTTCATTTACTTATTTTTGCTGTGAGTTGTAAGCTTAATGTTAACAGCAAATAACCTACAGCACCTTAACATTTGAAACATGTGCTGTGCCGGCTGTTCACAACAATGTTGGACGTATTTGAATTAGTCATCATCATCATTAAACTTATCGCTCGGTCACATACCGACACAGCACATATGTATACATACACTACAAGTACAGAGAGAGAGAGAGAGAGAGAGAGAGAGAGAGAGAGAGAGAGAGAGAGAGAGAGAGATTTGAAAGACAGACAGACAGATAGACGCACACACACACACACACACACACACACACACACACACACACACACAGACGCATGCACGCACGCACGCGCGCGCGCGCGCACGCACGCACGCACGCACGCACACACACACACACACACACACACACACACACACACACACACACACACACACGCACATGTTTCGTGCACATAGTGCGTGCTTTCCTTTTTAACATTAGTCGCAAAAAGGCATTGGTGCAAATCATAAAGACAGTGATCTGGCTTTCAAGCTTCACGTTCAGGAGCAGAAAACACGGCAGCAAATGGAAAGGTTAACCCCCTGAGGCATGGAGGACATGATGGCATCCGTCTGTCTCCAGAAAGAATGGTGTTGTCACCATGGATCAGTCAGTTGTGGAGTTGCAGCGCCTGCTGTGGCTGAAGAGCCCGATCCCCGAGTGGCAGACTATTGCAGTTGCTGCAGGTGAATGTTGGGAGGACATCGTGGGGATTAAAATAAAACATGAACGCGTGCGCGCGCCAGGGGCGCTCTTTGTCTGTCTGTCTGTCTCTGTCTGTCTTGTCTGTCTGTCTGTCTGTCTGTCTGTCTGTCTGTCTCTCCCTCTCTCTCTCTCTCTCTCTCGTCGGGTGTGCGCCACACACACAATTAGCATTTGCGCACGCGCTTACTCGCGCGCTTACTCGCTCGTCAAAAACTCTTACGCTTTTTGACTCATATCTCACAAATAGGCAACAATGTGTGAAAATTAATACAACTTTCTCTTCATTTCAAACACTTTCCTATGGCGTCCCACAATGCTCTATCCTGGGTCCCTTACTGTTCACCATTTACATCAATGATCTACCTCTCCATATCACATCCACCTGTGAACTCTTTGCTGATGATACAACAATACACACAAATCATTCTGATGTTACTGTTCTTGCACAAACTTTACAAAGAAGCGCAAATGACCTCGTAAGATGGACTAAATTAAATCACATATCACTTCACCCTCAAAAAACTAAATCCATGCTTATCACAACTAGGCAAAAAAGACAAAATCTCACTATTAAGTTCCTTCCTGTACATCTTAAAAATGTACCAGTTGAACAGGTTACATTCCTCAAAGTGCTAGGAATAACAATTGATAACAATATTAGTTGGCAAGCTCACATAACCTCACTGTGCAGAAAAAATTCGCAAAAAGTTTATCAAGTCTCCAAAATCAAACGCTTCCTCGACCTGCATTCACGCAAGCTTTTTTTTCCAGTCTCATATATCCAATCATACATAGACTATGGATCTACTCTATGGGACTCTGTTAGCGCTAACAACACCTCAAACCATTGCTAAGCCTACACAAGCGAGCACTCAAATTAGTCCTAAAAAGCAGTAGTCTCCTGGACTCGGACTATAAAAGATTCAAGTTCTCCCCTTAAGTCTGAGATTAGAATACAACAAAGGGATCATAATGCACAAGATTGTGTCTGGGAAGGCACCCTCAACATTAGTTCACAGATTCTCAATTAATTCCTCAAGGACTCTACCCAAACTTCATGTCCCTGTTCCTAGAATTGATTTATTCAAATCCAGTTTAACATATTCAGGTTCCCGTCAATGGAACTCGCTCCCTGAATCAACCAAACAACACCAATGCATAGCAACCTTCAAACACCATTATTTCAACCATCTTATGTGCCAATACTTGCATACTTCGCCATAAATCCACCCACCAACCACCAACACCCTCTTTGCCTTTGTATGACCCTGACTATTTAGAAAGTGTTTTGTACTTGAAATGCACATGTTATTTCCGTTTAGTAAGTATGCTTTATACGAGTATGCGCGTGCGCCTGCGCGCGCGCGCGCGCGCGCGCGCGCGTGTGTGTGTGTGTGTGTGTGTGTGGTGCGCGCACGTGTGTGTTTCCTACTTTTACCTGCAATCTTGTCATTATGTTGTTATGCTTGTATGCTTGTATTCTTATGCGACGACTCTCTCTCTCTCTCTCTCTCTCTCTCTCTCTCTCTCTCTCTCTCTCTCTCTCTCTCTCTCTCTCTCTCAC
>JADBJO010002416.1:305000-307500 GCA_016801955.1 Conus betulinus
CTCTTCAGCAGAAATGTCGTTGCTTGAAGAACTCGCCATTTAAGAAAAGCATGACAAACCAAGAAGAGTTTATCCATCAAAAGAAAAGTTGTTTGCTTTCTGAGCTCAAAGATTTTCTTCCACCACCGACAATGAGGTTTGTGGAGACGCAGATCCAACAAGCAGGAAGACAAGAAAAAGGCCACCGATGGACGTCTACTGAAAAATCTTTGGCCTTGTCAATGCTCCATGCAAGCCCCAAAGCATATCGTATTCTACAAAAGCTACTGAACTTGCCATTGTTGCCACTCTCAGAAGAGCAATGCAAAAAGTCAAAATTTTCCCAGGATTCAATGATAACATACTGCAAGCACTAAAAAGGCAAGTGGACTAGACGTGAAGGTTGTTATTTGTGTGACAAGGATCCAACATCCGGAAGGCACTTCAGGGTCAAGGGGCTGACTGAGGAAAGACTATACTTTTACCATCAAGACAAAAAAGTGTACTTGATTTATGACCCGCCTCATCTGAAAAACACATGAAACAAGTGTGAAAAAATCTGGCTTTCGGAAAAAAACAACATCGACATCAGCTGGGACTACATAGCTGAGTTCTTCCGTTTTGACTCCCAGAATAGTGTGAGGATGGCTTCCAAGTTGACCCAGAAACATCTAAATTTGCCCCGTTTTTCCGCCGTCAGACGAGTCAGAGTGAAATACGCCACTCATGTCCTGTTGCACAGTGTTGCTGCTGGAATTTCAGCTATGGTAACCCTGCGCGCTTTGCCAGAGGACCCCCTACCATGCATGTCTGGCTGGAATATTACAATAAACAGCCTTCTACTCCTGTGGGAAGAGCTGCATGAAAAGCAGGTGAAATTCCTGTTCACACATCACCTGAACCAGGATTGCATTGAGATTCCGTTCTCGGAGGAACGGTAGCCATGGGGACAATCCCAGCCCCAAGCAATTCCGGCTGTGTCTGCGGCAGGTGATGATGGATTCCATCCTTCTGCAGAGTCCATCCATCCAATTGCAAGGAGGATGGCGATCACTTCCTCCTCACCATGAACAACATGAGCGCTCAACGTGAGTGTTCTTCAACATTCTGCAGTGCTCCAGAACTTCCGGAACAACATCACAACGTCGATCCAGTCTTCATTGCCCTTGCCTTCAACAACATCCCAGCAGAAGATTTGTCTATGCAGGAGGAGAATACCTTGACATGCATAGCTGGATATGTTGCAAGGAAAATTAAAGGCAAAGTGTGTGGAGAATGCACAGACGTGTTGGTTTGTGTGTTGGACAGAACTCTCAAGGAAACGCTGCTGACAGAGAAGCAGCTCTCAGATTTAAAGGGACCTGGACTGGTGGTTCCAAGTGCTGCTCTTGTTGGTGCTGTTGAGAAAATGGAGATCGCCCTGAAAAAGTCAGAACAATTGCTGTTTATGGACAGGGTTAGAAGGAGATTCTTGCTGCGACTGGAGAAAGAGGCTACATCATTCCTGTGCCCATTGGGAAAGTGTGAAATGAGTACCCTCGTTGTCAACATGTACCTGAATATTAGACTTCATTTCATTTTGAAAGACAACAACAGATACTTTGCAGCAGATTCAGGGAGAAAGAACAGAAAAAATGCTGAACCTTCAACACCTGTGAAAGTTACATCCTTGTTCAACATTCTAACCGCAGAGAGGGGGGGGGGGGGGGGGGGGGGAGGGGCAGAATGTTGTCTGGCCCTTCCCATCCCCTTAAAAATTTTCAGAAATGGAGTTGGGTGGGACAATGCCACACACCACACTCATTCCCAGTTCACAATCCATTGCCACCTCCAAGTGTAGTGTCAACAATCCAGGAACTACACTGCCTTGATTGACAGCTGTTAACGGTCAGCACAATAGTAAGAAATGCTGTGAAACAGCATGTGCCACAACTCACACTGCACCAGTGTTCAACCAGTGTACGAGTGCACTCAAAAGTGTGAAGAGGATCTTAGGAGCTTTTCTGAGAAAGAAATGCAAAAGAGTGAGTTCTAAATCTTATTTTTGTCGTATAGTGTTGTGTGTGTACTGTATGTAGGGTGATTAATGGTGACATGCAATGAATTCACCTGCATCAAAACAGGAACTACATTTCACAGAATCACATTGCAAGGTGTGAAAATAGATGTGACGGTGTATCATCATATATTTTTGAATGAGATGTCTGTGTGTATTGTGATGTGCATGAACACAGACAGACAGACAGACAGACAGACAGACAGACAGACAGACAGACAGACAGACAGACAGACAGACAGACAGACACACACACACACACACACACACACACACACACACACACACACACACACACACGTGATACCTGATGTTGGTCACATCTGTTTTCATTTAAGGAAAGGGATTTGTGACATGTAGCACATGATTGTTTTGATACAGGTGTATCTGTTGCATATCGCAATCAACCATACATACAGTACACATGTAATATTGTACTGTTAGACAACATAGATTGAGAGGTTT
>JADBJO010002416.1:310000-316562 GCA_016801955.1 Conus betulinus
GTAACCAGGCAGTGCATTGTCAGCCAGCCCTATGTAACAGGATTGATGCTGATACAGATTGTCATCATTTTAAATTTAGCAGATTATACAAGTGTGTATTTCCCTTCTCCATTACCAGTCACTTTCTGTTGTTTTCTTGTGTCATTTCATTCATTTTGGGGGAGGAACACTTTGTGTGTGTGTGTGGTGTGTGTGTGTGTGTGTGTGTGTGTGTGTGTGTGTGTGTATTTGCACGCACATGCAAGCATGTACGCACAAATTTACGAATGTCAGAATAATGTGATCTGATTTACTTCTTATTGTTTATATTTATCTCTTCATGTTTTGTATGTATGGGCTGTGTTGTAGCTTTTTTTTTTTGGGGGGGGGGGGGGGGGTGGGGGGGTAGGGGCTGGGGGGGGGGGAAGAAAAATGCATTTTTCTTTTGTTTCCTTTTTAAAAAAAATTGCACAAATACACCATACAGGAAAGCTGCTTGAATTAATTCTGTGTGTCACTGTCAGTAGTGCGGTATAAACTGCAGCACACACCATCTGTGTGTATAGGGGCAACTTGGTGTTACCTGACCCTAGCCATGTCCTGCTATGCCCAACCAAATTATCAGCCTGAGCCAGTGCTGCCAAGGCTGTGGAGTCCCATGAAGAAGAAATGGAGCAAGAGGAGTAGTTTCTCTTGGAGAGTGATGCTGTTGAAGAAGTCACAGAATATGAAAGGTCAGTTTCCAGTCATTTGTCTTTTTTTCATCGGTGGTCATTAGATGTTTTTTTTTTGCATGTGTTGTAAGAGTGTGATGTAAATGACAACAAAAATTTTTTATATGCTGTCACAGTGTCAGTATCTGTTCCAATGTGTAACCTTTCCGAAAGTGATATCTTGTCTTCTCTTGTTTGTATTGCTCTTCTTGTCAAACTGTTTTAGTTCAGAACAAAGGAATTGAACAATCACACAAGATAATTTGCTGTTGTTCGTGCTTGCTGACATAGTGATGTTATTGATTCATGTTTCAGAAACCAAGCTGTCTGTCAAGTTGTGAGGAAATACTGCATTCAAGGCAGATGGGACGGGTGTATCCAAAGGCTGTCGACTGGACCACAGACAGCAGCGATAGAAGCATTCTGCGCTGTCCTGAATCACTTTTCCCACAACATGATTGGATCTTCATTTGAAGGAATGCACCAAAGGTATTTTTTTTCCCCTTTACTGGCAAACACATACATCTCAGTCAGCTAACACCACAGGTATTTTTGCCCTTTAGTGGCAAACACTTATATCTCAGTCAGCTAACACCACAGGTATTTTTTCCCTTTACTGGCAAACACATACATCTCAGTCAGCTAACACCACAGGTATTTTTTCCCTTTAGTGGCAAACACATACATCTCAGTCAGCTAACACCACAGGTATGTTTACCCTTTACTGGCAAAACACATACATCTCAGTCAGCTAACACCACAGGTATTTTTTCCTTTAGTGGCAAACACATACATCTCAGTCGGCTAACACCACAGGTATTTTTTCCCTTTACTGGCAAACACATACATCTCAGTTAGCTAACACCACAGGTATTTTTTCCTTTACTGGCAAACACATACATCTCGGTCAGGTAATTCTGTTGACATTTCTTTTATCAAGATGTGTTTCTTGTGACTTAGCTGACTTGCCCAGGGATCAATCAGTCTGAGCAGACCCAGTGTTCTGGTGAAAGAAGACTGCAGGATGGTGTGCGGAATGCACTGAAAGCAAGTCTCCTCCATGACTGTGATGTTGTTCTGTATGTTATGTGTAAGGACCAGACAAAAAAGGCAGTCTGAAGCTTGATCTTGCATCGGTCTGGAGACTTTTCCTTCCATCTAGGGCTGCATGAAAGGCTGAAAAGGAGCCTGTGCATTCAGGAAATGATGGGCTGTGAAAGTTACCATTTGAAATTGGATGCAGAGAATACCATTGACACTGTGGTAATTAATATTTTTTTCCCCTTAGTGAACCCAGTCTTTCTTATAATGCAACATATCACTCCCTGATGGAACCACAGATCCAAAATGATGCAAGCTTGTTTGTTGTCTCCCTTTTAAAAAGAAAAGATACTTTTGTTACTTTTTCAGACATATTTGGGCTGCCCGCTCCAGGTCAATGAAAATTTCGACTGAAAGCTTGCAAGAGAAAGAGCAGACAGAGAGTGGTACAACCTTGTTTTCAAGAAGTCTAAAGACAGGTTATTCAATCCAGGAATTCAGAAGAGGATCATATGTTTGGTAAATCTTAAATTTTAATTCCCAGTATTGGTACCGTTCATAAACTGCTAACATTGTGATTGAATGTACATGTAAGTAAGCTGCAACATTTTAGAGCAATCACAATACAAATCTGAAAATAAAGCAAGCACCAAGAGACTTTGAAAGATTCGTGACACAGATATATTCAATCATGTTCTGTTTGAAAACCTGTGGCATCAAGTCAGACACATCCAACTATTTCTTGTTCTGTACCAGTAAAAGTTCTGTTGATGCCTTCCATTGTATGAGATGTTCTTTGTAGCTTTTTCTTCAATTCTGTGTGTGTGTGTGTGTGTGTGTGTGTGTGTGTGTGTGTGTGTGTGTGTGTTTTGAGCAGTTTAGGCGTATCTTGGCAAATCATGAGAAAAAGTAGTTAATTTGTGTGAAGTATTTGAAATTTTTATACTTCATAATGTACCTCATACACTTAAAATGTCAAGAACAACTGACTTTGCACATATTATGTAATTCAGTTGGTACCTTTCTGTTTGTATTAATTCCATTATTCTTCAGTGATCATGTGTGTTGTTTGTGTGCAGTCTACTTGGAAAGGCTGATGATGTGTCCTTTCTTCTGCAAGCGCTCATAGTTCTGGAAAAAACTGTTGCATCTCAAAGTGCATTGCAAGTTGGTGCCGCTACCCCACCTTTGTGTGCAACACTCCAGAAGCCAAACACAGACGATGCAGCCCAGAACATGAAATCAGGATACACTGAGGGTAACCAGCAAGAAAAAGCGTGGAATTTCACATCCTCTTCTCTCTGCTGTGAGATGATAAAGTTGATGGACAGGGAGCAGTTGACTGTGCTGCACGTTTCAGAGTACATCACAAGAACTCAGCCTTCCTACATGAAAACCAGAAAGATGACCTGGGGAAAGTCCTCATTGCAGTGCTAATTCACCAGTGTGCGTTTGTCTCTGCAAAGATTATGTCATCCTTGCTTTAAATGTCATTTTATGGAGTTTGGCTAATAGGCTTTCAGCAGTGAGACTTGGTCTGTGTTTGTGTGTTGTGACAGTGTAAACATATCAAGTGTTAAGGAGCTGCTATCCATATTGACCACTATCAGAATCAAGTTCTGGAGTGTACTGATTAAATATTTTTTTTTTTTAAACAGAAATGGAAAGACAGACATTCTTTCAATACTGAGAGGAAGAGAAATCTGTTTTGCTGATATGATTTTTATCACACAAGTGGTACAAACATGCTCTTTTAAAAATCAGTCGCAACAGCAGGATAATGTTACAAGCATGTTTTGGCTCTGTGCAGTCATTCAATGTTTTTTTTGCAAATGCTAATGGACCTGTTGGAAGTGAATTGTGTGAATGCAAATAATTTGAAAATACATAACCACGAAGAATTTGATGAAAAGATATGTTTTGATCATTTTTTATTTCATCACAATATTTGCTAAACTCTGTTTGTATGAGTGTAGAACAGAAAATAATATCCATACACTTGAAATGTTCCTCAGTAACCTGAAATATGGATGTAGAATCAAATAGTATATGTTGCTTGAAAAAAAAAGTGCAATAAGATGTTTTTCCATATGGCAACCATATAAAATGTTGTCAGCAGACAGCAATTGAACTATGAACACATCCTCATTTTGTAACCCATCTGTAACTCTTACATTATACAACTCTATACAAGCTAAATGAGAATTGTTCAAAGTGGTAGCTGTCATTTTGTGCAGGCTTTGACAATGACGCTGATGACTCTCAGTGAGTGAGCCTGTTGACAATTTAATTTCGTATTAAGGTCAATGTTCAGAACACGAGCGGTTATTAAGTTATATTTTTGATTATGAAGATGAGGACGAAATTGTGGATATGATTGTGGATATGGTCATCTGCAGTTACAATAACATACTGTTGATGCCCAAGGTTCAGTCATATCTCTGTGTGAAAATGGAGCTTTGAAATTTATTACATGAAATGGGAATGCTAGTCTGAAAGTTTGCAGATATTTTTGTGTGTCATGCCCCAATGCTTTTGACTCAATTTGTTTTGATATGGTTTGGGTCATACGCCTGTGGTTTTGACAAATTCGTGTTAGAAAAACCCTTTTAGGTATGATGAACAGGTACTGGGTACAAGTCCTCCTGTAAAGCCCATGTCAAGACTTGTAAAGCCACTTACATTTCTTTGGAAGGGAGAGGACAACCTGGGGATCTTGTCTGTCTGATCAATGAAGGTCTTATGTTTAACATGAACTGATGTTAGTTATTCTAATGTGTCTTTTAGTTGATGATGCTTTGTTAGGGACTGTTAAGATATTGTATTTGTTTATGTATATGTTTAGCTTGAACTTTCTGCTTTCTATAATCACTTTAATGGTGTTAACAGCATCTCTTTGCTTGAGGAATTTTGAACTGACTGTTCATAGTTCCTTGGTGATGTTGATATTGTATGAGGAAAACTGAATAGCAGGATGGACAGTTTTAATCTGACGTTTGTACTGAAAATTTGGATTCAGCTTTGAAACCGTGAAGTCAGCCATCATGGTGTGACTTCTGTTCATCTGATAACTGCGAGTGATTTAAATATAAACAGCAAATCATCGTTGAATCTTTGCGGTTTTTTGATTTGTATGCAATGAACAGCATAAGTCAGGATGAATGTCATACTTAGTGGGTAGTGGTAGCCGTAGTAAGGATTTTTTTTTAATGTCTGAAGATTTGTTCTCTCTGCCTTTCATCGGCTACCTGTTTATACCTGTTGCAATCAGTTTGCTATCAGTTTCTTAATTGAAACTAATAATGAATTTGCTGAGACTGATATTATTACATGTGAGGAGGTTGTTTGGAATGATAACATTGCCATGATGTACAGGTTCCATTTTGTGTGAAAAAGAAATGCCTGTAAAAATTACAAGATGCGAGCAGAGCTATAAACGTATTCAGTGAATATACCAGAAGTTGTGAAGATTGTATGAAGACTAATAAGCAGACAAGAAAAACTGTGCTGAGTGAAGACTGGTTTAACTCAGAATGTCAGCTAATGAAAGGGAAGGCACAGAAACTGTTAAGAATTGCTTCATGAACTTTGAAGGATCCAGAGATTAGTAGTTAGGTCATTACAAGAAGGGACTATAATCAACTTTTACAGTACAAAATAGTTTTATAAGTTTGCTTGATGATATAGTTTGATTTCTTCCAGCACACACACACACACACACACACGCACACACACACACACACACACACACACACACACACACACACACACGCCGCACACACACACACACACACACACCACACACACACACACACATGCATACACACACACACACACACACACACACACACACACGTGCGTACGTCCACTTGCTCCTATGCACACACATATACATGTACACATGTGTGCATGTGCATGTCCACACCTATATGCGTGCGCACATATATGCATACACATGAACGCACAAATGCTACACACATGCACATGCGTACACGCCCACATACAAAGACACACATATATATGCAGATACGTGTGTGTGTGCTCACACAAACCCACAAATCACACACGCCACACACATACACACGCACTTTCTGCACACGCACGCACATGTGCACATACATGCAGGCACACACGTGCACACACACGTAAGCGTGCGCGCACATGTGCACAAGCGCGCACATACGCTTGCACACACACACATACATACACACATGTGCAAACACACACACATGGGCCTGTGCCGACACATCCATACACACACATATGTGTATTTACTACACACACATACCAAAAAAAAAAGAGACAACCAGTGTTAGGTAGGCACTCAAGGTCTGACCAGTGCATTGGGCTAATGCGTAGGTCAGACATCTGCTAAGTTGTAGCCACAAGACCCTCTTCTTCAATTCTCTCAACTTAGTTGTTAATTCATTATCCATCAGCTTCAAATCATGCGTAGTGTGGTCTCAAAACTTAGCGGATGTGGTGTAGCGTATATGGGCTAGTCCGCACACAGTGACGCCTCCTTGATGAAACTGAAACTGAAACTTCCAGCAATTCAGAATTTTGGGAAAGCAGTGACAGTCCCATTGAAAAGAAAGTGGCCGAAGTATAACATCCCTGTGACATTGAGAGAAGTCCTTAGGTTGAAATTTCAGCACAATCCCAAAGTAGGGAAATGACCTTTAGAGTCACCCAGTAGCAGAAAAAAAATGTGTGTGAAAGTTCCCCTGTGAGATTTCAGCACTTCTTGTTTCTTGAAGAAACAGAGGAGGTGAGTAGAAACCAGCTCCTTGATCAACTAAACATGCACTCTCTGCAGCATTGGGACA
>JADBJO010002417.1:0-5000 GCA_016801955.1 Conus betulinus
AGATGAGAGGAGGGGGAGAGAGCCAAACACAATACATCGCATCAGTCTGCAATATTTCAAAACTATCTGAGAGACAGAGAGAGAGGGGGGAGAGAGAGAGGACTCAGAGAGAATCAGAGACAGACAGAAAAGAGAATGAGAGAGAGAGAGAGATAGAGAGAGAGAGAGAGAGACAGAGCGACCTCAGAAGAGAAATGAGAGAGGGTCCCGAGAGAGAGATTAATTGACTGATTGACTGATCTTTAATATGCAAGAATGAAGATTTTAGGCCAAAGCCTAGTCTTACAATCTGTCCTTGTCATGCATACTTATTTTAACACATATCATTCATGCTGACAATTCAACACAGCAACACTAATCTAATTCACAACAATGATAAGCAGACTATTCAAAACGTAATAATGACATGGTGGATAGTCAAACAGATGGAAACAAACAAACAAACGAACAAACATACAAGCAAACAAACAAAACTACAGAAGAGAGGGTCGGAGGAAGGAGGGAAGAGAATGGAAATAGGTGGAGGAGAAGAGGGATGGTAGACCAGAGTGGGAGTGGGGATAAGCGATTTAATGGAGTAGGTTTTATGATTTGAAGGTGTATCGCACGAACGGTTTTTTGTTGTGTGTGGGGTCGTGGAACTATTCTACAAAAGGAATTGAGCTCTGATGTATTAGGGGATGTTACTAGAAGATTTGGGGATCTACATGTATTTATTTTGACTACAAGTCCAGGCCCGAAGGCCGAGAGGCCCAGCAACACCGTGACTGACCCAGAAGATGCCAGGGAGGAGAGTATTTGGAAGTTGATATCTTTAGTTTATATAGCTTTTGCCCCGAGTCGGAATTGAATAACTGTGAAGCGTGGCACGTCTTTGACACAGTCAGAGAACGTCAGGCACTGCACATTATGGAGGTCTGGTTTTCATTACTGACCCACTGCTCAGGGATGGGGGGAAGGGGGAGGGGCGTGGCAATGTGAGGGACGGGGGGGGGGGGGGGGGGGGGAGAGGGGGGACCTAGCATGTCAATGCATCCGGGTAGGTAATGACCGGATGTACCGCTCGGGGGGGGGGGGGGGGGGGGGGGGAGGGGCTCAGAATGTCTCTCAGGCGTCACGCTATAGATCAAGGCAATCAATGGCTCGGTCCATCCTGGGTAGGTAAAATGACCGGATGTAACTGCTCGGGGAGAGGGTTGTAAGGAGGTATTGATATAGCCTGGCATGGTATCTGTTGAGATTGTAAACATAAACGATGTCTTGTTGAATTCCAATTGCTCACTCAGAGGAAGTATGGTCAGCGCTTTTAGTTTTTCATCTGTTGTTAGAAGTACGAGCTGAATGGATTAGCTTTGCTGCAGTCTATGGAAAGAATTCAGCCGTTTTTTTTGTTTGTGTGTGTGTGTGTGGACATCAGTACCCCCGTCCTACACTGTTGAATCGTAATTGATACGTGACATTATGTGTACATCGAAGAAAAGTTTAAGCACAGTGCTGTTGACGTAGCGCTTTAATTGAGATAACAGGAAAAGTTTGTTTGAGACTACCTTGCATACATTATTGAGATGAGATTACCATTTCTTTTTTTTTTTTTTTTTTTTTTTTTTTTTTTTTTTTTGTGCTGTCCCAACCTCTGCGCCACCTCAGAGGCAGTGCACCCACCCACAGCCACAGCCCGGTCGGCCCCGCCGCAGCCCCGGCACCGGCAATCCACAGGGAGCAGTCAATGTCAAGTCGTCAAGAGGCAACCCAACGGAGGAGACACTGCACTGCTGCCGAGTCACTTCAGTGGTGTTCAGTGGCGCCTGTTCTGATCTAACATACGCAGGACACCACCTACTAAGCCCCCTACTGACGACAAATAATTGCTTAGTCGCGGAGCCGGCGTGAGTGAGCTCTCCCTCCGGAGGGCGCCACCACGTCCGTCCCAACGACAGCCCCCATGGACTCGCCGATACCGGTGACCCCGACGGAACCAAACCAAGGCCACAGACGTGGAGAGGACATCGAAATTGAGGTCACCATGAGAGCAGGGCATGAAGGGCCACAGAATTTGAGACTTTTTTTTTTTAATGCTGATCGATGAGAATGAGGATGATTAAGATGATGCTATGCTACGGATTTCCATTTCGGTCTGAGACTACATGACAGGGCTGTACTCTACGCTTTCTTTCATAATATATCCCGGCGTCAACCAGGCCCGAGAGATACAGGCACCTGCAGTGTTGGTCAGGAAAATTTGAGCAACACTCTCAGAAACGCATCCATTAAGTGGATGAAACTCGACTGTGTGGTCCCAGTCTTCCCAACTGAGCCCGCCCGCAAACAAACTCAACTCTGGCTAGGAGCCGTTCGGGGCAGAAAAGAGGGGGGGGGGGGGGGGGGGGGGGGGGGGGGGTGCAGATGTATGACCATTGAGTTTGAATGACACCAGTCTGACACGTCATTTAGACTTTCCCGGAGAGAAGTTTCTATTGTCTGTAGATCACTACCGTTTGTTTGGAGTGACGAGTCATCAGCAAATAAATCTGTCGAGACTTTTTCATTTGATGTAGGCAATGTTAAATCATTGATGAAGATGCAGAATAGGAGGGGGCCTAGTACTGAGCCTTGTGGACCTCCATGTCTGACAAAGTCTGAAGCGGAGGTTTTGCCATTGAGCACCACACACTGGGTCCTCTGTCATTTGTGATTGGTTCGTATTTGAAAACCATGAGTGACACATTTGTGGTTAATGCTGGTATGGCAGGAGTGATTACATTCGAATCCAGATTGGAGAGGGTGAAATAGTTTGCTTTCCTCCATGAACTCAGATACGTGAGTGTGTTTGTGTCTTTTAAGGGGTTGGATAGAATTCGATAGTAAGGATACAGGTCTGAAATTATTTGGATCCGACGGAATACCGACACGGAAGAGGAGACGAGAGAGAGAGGAGAGGATGGATGTGCCGGAGGACGAGAGAGAGGAGGGAGAGACCCGGACGGAGGGTCGACGAGAGAGAGAGAGAGAGAGAAGGAGAGACGAGGGGGTGACGGGGTGGAGGATTTGGCGGAGAGAGATGCGGAGAGGAGGAGAGAGGAGAAGGAGATGAGAGAAGGAGAAGGAGTGAGGAGGGGAAGAAAGGGGCAGAGAGGAGGTCGAGAGAGAGTGGGAAGACAGGAGCAGGGACGATATAGAGGAAAGAGAAGGAGGGTAACCAGGGAGGCAAAGAGAGGAAGAGAGGGAGAGGAGGCAGGAGCGGACAGAGGACAGACAGACCAGAGAGGAGACGGATGGGCAGACAGAACAAAAAACACATACACACGCTCACTTGGGAAGGATCGGAGAGACAGAATTTTTTTTTTGAGAGGGAAAGAGAGAGAGGAGTGAGTAGTGAGAGAGGAAGTGCGCATAGAGGAGAGAGGTTCTGAGAGAGAAAGACAGAGACAGACAGGACAGAAAAAAGAAAAAACGAGACAGAAAAAGAAAGAAAGAGATAGAGAGAGTGGGAGGGAGAGGGGAGGGAGAGAGGAGACAGAACAGACAGACGACAGACAGACAGAGAGACAGAGACAGAGACAGACAGACAGATGGACAGGCAGACAGACCGCGAGAGATAGAGAGAGAGAAAGAAGACAGACAGACCGATGGACAGACAGAGACACAGAGAGAGAGAGAGAGAGGAGAGGGGAGAGGAGGAGGTGTGAGAGAGAGAGAGAGAGAGAGGAAACAGACAGACAGACGACAGGCAGACAGACAGGGACAGACAGACAGAGAAGGATAGGCAGAGAGAGACAGAGGCAGAGAGTCAGATAGACAGACAGGACAGACAGACAATCAGACAGAGAGAGAGAGAGAGACTCTGTGTTGGTAATGGAGAACATCTTTGAAGCAATAAGAATGTACATGTTGTTCAACAGGCCTTAGAAAGGAAATTGTCAAATGCTCCCTCTACAGTTGTCATGGAGGACACGACAGGGATGAAGAACGCAAAGAACTGACAGAGGGAAATGGTTTTATTTATTTAGGAAGAGTTTTTGTAACCAGGAGAGAAAGGGGAGGTGGAAGAGCGAGCGAGCGAGCGAGCGAGCGAAGGAGATGAGAGAGAGAGAGGAGAGAGAGAGGGAGAGAGCGAGAGAGAGACGAGAGGAGAGGAGTGAGGGCGAGAGAGAGAGAGAAGGAGACCGAGACAGAGAGAGAAGCGAGAGACAGACAGACAGACAGAGGACGAACTGACAGAGAGACAGAGACAGACAGACAGATGGACAGACAGACAGACATAGAGAGATAGACAGACAGACAGAGGGAAGAGAGACGGACAGATGGAGACAAGACAGACTCACAAAAAATACGCACGCCATAATATGGGGTGGAAGAGAGAGAGAGAGAGAGAGACAGATGAGAGAGAGAGAGACAGAGACAGACAGACAGACAGAGATGGATAAGGACACGGATAATTTATTTTTAAAAAGGAGAGAGAGGCAGAGAAAACCAGAGAAAGAGGGCAGACAGACAGACAAACAAACAGACAGACATAGAAACGGAGAGAGAAAGACAGGACAGAGAGGAGAGAGGGGGCAGGGGCAGACTGAAAGAGAGAGAGAGAGAAGAGAGAAGAGATGGAGGAGAGAGAGAGAGAGAGAGAGAGAGAGAGGAGACGAGAGAGAGAGAGAGAGAGGACGAATGAGAGAGAGAGAGAGACGGAAGAGAAGCGGAAGACAGACAGATAGACAGACAGACTGACTAATAAAAACAGAGAGAGACAGAGAGAGAAGAGACAGAGAGAAGAGAGAGAGAGAGAGAGAGATGGGAGAGAGGAGAGAGAGAGATGAGAGATGGGGAAGCTTTGAGGATTCGGTGTGACCTTCAGCTTTGCAAGCCAGTAAAGGCAAGGGGGTACACATACGACTTTCCACGTTGCATCGTTTTAAAGCATGAGGGGCAATGAATAAAAGATAAAGTAAAACCCATAGGGGGGGGGGGGGGGGGGGGGGGGGGAAAGGCAGGAGGGGGGGGGGAGA
>JADBJO010002417.1:22500-27500 GCA_016801955.1 Conus betulinus
TACATGGCCCTGTGTATCAAGAAGCTGGGGCCTCCTTTCGTCTTCATCGTGTGGATGGGTTTTTCCACGGGAAACCTCCTCTCCTTGCGTTCTGCGGGGGAAAGGCGCGATCTCCGTCCATGAGGTGTCGCCCGACAACCTAATGAAAATCTGGAACGCGAAGTGTTAGTAAACGTGAAGGGTTCGTTCTCAAAAGTGAGGGGACTTCAGGCGAAAATGGAAATGGAAACAAACTCCGAAGAAAGAAAAAGAGCATTCCGCTGAACAGAACACATTTACAAGACAAATCACAACGCAATTTGTTTGGGTTTTTTTTGGGGGGGTTTTTTTTGGTTTCTTTGTTTTAGTCTCATTTTTTTGTTTATTTGTTTGTTTGTTTGGTGGACGGACGTGGTGAAGCCTTCCGGAGGGAGAGCTCTCGCATTCCGGCTCTGCACTAAGCGATGACTGTCGTCAGTAGGGGGCTTAGTAGGTGTCGACCTGCGTACGTTGGATCAGAACAGGCACCACTGAACATCATAGCAGCAGTGCAGTGTCTCCTCCGGTGGGTTGCCTCTTGACGACTTGACATTGACTGTTCCGTGTGGATTACCGGTGCCGGGGCTGTCGCGGGCCGGGCCGGGATGTGGCTGTAGATGAGACGGGGGGGGGGGGGGGGGGGGGGGGGGGGGAGGGGGGAATGAGCGGCATGAGCGGCAGTGGATACAAAGCCACAGAGGTGGCACAGAAGATGGAAAACCAAAAAAAGAAAAAGAAAAAAGAAAGAAAAGAACAAACGACGCGTTTTGATCTCTTGAGTTTTCTTCAGGCAAGACAAATAACATTCAAGACAGATGAAATCAGCCAGAACGAACAAATCACTTATCTCCTCAAATTAGGGCGTAAAAAGTATGTGCGTGGTTGTTTTGTTCTGCGTTGTCATTGTCTTGGATGTTGTTGTTTGGTCTTAGCTGAAGAAGAAGAAGAAGAAGAAGAAGAGGAGAAGAAGAAGCGGGAGGAGGAGGAGAGAGAGGAGGAAAAGAAGAAGAGAGGAGGACGAGAAGGAGGAAAAGAAGAAGAAGAAGGAGGAGGAGAGGAGGAAAAGAAGGAGGAGGAGGAGGAGGAGAAGAGAGAAGAGAAGAAGAAGAAGAAGAAGAAGAAGAAGAAGAAGAAGAAGAAGGAGGAGGAGAAGAAGAAGAACACACTCATGAGGTCAAAATGCGTCTTTTTTTTTTTTTTTTTTTTTTGTCTGAGAGAGAGAGAAAGAGACAGAAGGACAGACAGAAAGAGACAGAAACAGAGAGAGAGAGAGAGAGAGAGATTGTGAGTGTGTAACATTGACAACGCAGAACGAACAATCCCGCACGTGTTTTTACGCCCAGTTTGAGGAGATAAGTGATTTTTCCTTCTGCGTTGTCATTTGTCTTGAATGTTGTATATTACCCTGCCTGAAGAAGAAGACCTAAGAGGTCGAAACGCGTCGTGTTTTGTCTTGTCATTTGTCTCTGTTAAGTGGCGGACGGACTTCAAATTGTTTAGAAAATTAGTTCTATTGTTAGATTTTTGTGTTGGTTTTTTTTTTTTTTGTTTGGTTGGTTGGTTTTGTTGTTGTTGTTTGGGGAGTGTGTGTGTGTGTGTGTGGGGGGGGGGGGGGAGGGGGTCGATTTGTCCCTGCAGAATTGACGGGTCATGTCACAGGCAAACCCATGAGTTTGATCTACCATGACAGTATTACTTTGAGATCAGGTAGTACAGGGTGACCTCAGTATTGTTAGTTAATATCAAAGAGAAAGGAGAGGGGACTGGTGACGAATTTAATACACCGTGACAATAATACTTTGAGATCATGTTCTGCATGGTAACCTTAGGGTGGTTAATATCAAAGGAAGGGGGGGAGGGGTAAAAAAAAATTAACATACCGTGACAGTACTGCTATGAGATTATCTACCACAGGGTGACTTTAGAGTGATTAATATCAAAGAGAGAGAGACGACGGGACGGGTGAATAACCTAATATACCGCGACAATATTACTTTGAGATTGTCTACTACAGGGTGACTTTAGGATGATTATTAACATGAGAGAGAAAGAAGAGGGGAGGAATGAATAAATCTAATATACCGTGACAATAATTATTACTTTGAGATTGTCTACTACAGGGTGACTTTAGGATGATGATTAAAATATCAGAGAGAAAGAAGAGGGGATGGGTGAAGCATTTAATCTACCCTGACAACATTTCTTTGAGATTGTGTACTTTAAGTTGACCTTAGGATAGTTAATATTAAAGACAGAGGAGATCGGGGACGGGTGAAGAATGTTATGTACCGTTACAATATTCCTTGAGATCGTGTTCTGCACGGTGACTTTAGGGTGGTTAATATCAAAGAGAAAGAAGAGGGGACGGATGAAGAATTTAATATACCGTGACATACTACTGAGATCGTGTTCTACGGGATGACTTTAGTAAGGGTGGTTGATTAATATCAAAGAGAAAGGAGAGGGAACGGGTAAAGAATTTAATATCCCGTGACATAATCATTTTCAGATAGTGGACCACAGGGTGACTTTAGGAGGGTTAATATTAAAGAGAAAGAAGAGGAGGAGGATGTGTGTGTGAAGAATAGCCCATAGGGGGTTAATCTATAATTATATCCTGTGACTGAACAGAAGGTCGTTGCGGTGCCAATAATGAATATGGAAGCTCGGGGACATTCATAGACTTCCTCACAGCCCCTCTCTCTCTCTCTCTCTCTCTCTCTCTCTCTCTCTCTCTCTCTCGCTCTCTCTCTCTCTCTCTCTCTCTGGACTGGACAGCATGAGAGGTGTTTTTAAAATTTCTTTTTCAATGCTGATCGATGAGAATGAGGAAGATGAAGAAGATGCTGCTACATACTTCCATTCCAAGTTTAAGAGACTGCATGACAGGGCTGTACTGTATACTCTAAGCTTACTTTCATAATAATATATCCCTAGTGTCAATCACCCAGGCCCGAGGGATACAGATACCTGCAGTGTTGGTCAGGAAATTTGAGCAAACAGCCTCAGAGACGCGTCCATTTTAAGTGTATGAAGCTCGACTGTGTGTGAATTATCAGAAAGGCAAAGAAAAAAGATTGTGAGGGGGAGATTGTGTGTGTGGGGGATGCCTTGTATTTAACATATCTCCCACGCCCCCCCCCCCCCCCCCCCCCCCCTGGCTTTCTTTTTTTTTTATTTATTTTTGCCAATTTATTTATATAATGACGGACTAATTGTTAGCCTGCACTTGTTTTCCCCCCACACAAAACTTGTTCAACAAATGGACATAAAGGTTTTCAGTCTGAGTTAAACTCCTCTAAATGTCGTTTGCTTCTCAAACCAGTAACGTCACAATGTGGTGCTGTATTTTTAAAAGCTCATTCTCGCGAAGAAAGATCCGTACAATGATCGTCCAATTATTAACAGAACGTGTGGTGTGTGTGTGTGTGTGTGTGTGTGTGTGTGTGTGTGTGTGTGTGTGTGTGTGTGTGTGTGTGTGTGTGTGCGCGCGCGCGCGCGCGCGCGCGCGCTCGCGTGCGTGCGTATGTGTTTTATTTATTGAAGAACGCACACGAATTGGTGGTTTATATCTCCCAAAGCGCTGTGCATATCTACTCTTAAATACGTGTTCAGAAATTAAGAAAAAAAACAAACAAAAATTCATTGTCATTTTACATTTCAGTCATATCACAAAGTGCTGTTTTTGCAACCGTTATTCTCTCTCTCCATTTTGGAGGCGAGATGAACCTTATTGGGGTTAAACTGTCCAATTTATGTTGTTCAATTTCAATGCAGTTTTTTTTTTAATGCCCAGCCGAGCCGATTGTGAGGAGAGTGGGTAATGGACGGAGGGATGGAGGGGGAGGGGGGGGGGGGCATGGGGCTATCAGGTCTGTCACTTCGTCAGAGTCGGTTCAATGCGTGTTTTCAATCGTTTTTTTAAGCATACTCAGAAAGCGTCCTTAAAACTATAAATTTATTTT
The DNA here is from genome assembly GCA_016801955.1 of Conus betulinus. Classification (NCBI taxonomy): domain Eukaryota; kingdom Metazoa; phylum Mollusca; class Gastropoda; order Neogastropoda; family Conidae; genus Conus; species Conus betulinus. Next base: position 26,484 of record JADBJO010002417.1, read on the forward strand.
CGATGACATCTTAGATCAAAGGAAAAAAATATCCCATAGAATTGAAAAGGGTCACAAAAAGATGATAAAAAGGTGGCTCATTTCTGAACAAGGTCTCGGATGAAATCACTGCTGCCTTTGTGTCGAATGGTTCGAAAATCCCTTTAATGCATCAGCTAATGTATCAGCGTAATTGGCTTACGCTGATCACGTGCTATGTAACACTTAGCGTCGTCGCCTTTGAAAAGAACTGGTGGTGTCTGTGTGTGTGTGTGTGTGTGTGTGTGTGTGTGTGTGCAAAGAGTGGCATGTGTCGTAATCGGCACAAAAATTGGTACTTCACAGAAGGAGACAGCGACAATTAAGATATTTTTTTCAGGTTTGGTGGAATCTGTTAAACAAAATGTTATGCAGAGATTATTAAGACTTCTTTTCTTTTTCCTCCATTTTTCTTTTGAGTGTTCGAATGTAAAAAAGCAACAATCGGTTTTTTTTTTTTTTTTCTTTTCTCTCTCTTTTTTCATCCTTTTTGAAAAACATACAAGTAGGGTAACTCTTGCGCCCATGATGAAATGAATACAGGCCCTTAACTCCAAGTGAATGCTGCTTACGATATCCAGAAATGACTAGCAGAAATGACAACACAGAGCACACAGAACAAAGAGCCATCCCGCAAAAAGGATGTTCCAAGCTTGCCCATATATCCTGTACCTGACACATCCACACTGCAACAACAACTGGAGAAATGAACAGATAAAAATTAACAGTTGTTAAGAATGGGCCAGCTTTTTCGATCTTGAATATTGTCAGAGAAGTACACGGACGAACACGAACAAATACAGATAGCCTCCATATGATCGGTGTGAATGGAAATCAGAATTGAGGCAGGGACCAATGAGCAGTAGTAACAACATTGATTTGCCATTGGCTGTTTACTGTTCTCTTCCCTCATTGATGATTGAAGATGTCCATAACTTTTTTTTTCATTTTCAAACGAGCAGTTGAAAATTTATTCTAAAACGAATTAACACGACTTTT
>JADBJO010002417.1:37500-55000 GCA_016801955.1 Conus betulinus
ACAATACCGCCACACGTGCAGGACGCAGGCAAAACTTTGTCCACTGCCGCTACCCTGACGAAGAGTGAAGACCTGAGCAGGCTGATGTATTGCTGTGGCCAAGAAACACTCTGTGACACAGGGATGGTCGGAGACCTCAGCGAAGCACAGAGATAGGCGGAGACCCCAGCGAAGCACAGAGATGGGCGGAGACCCCAGCGAAGTACAGAGATGGGCGGAGACCCCAGCGAAGTACAGAGATGGGCGGAGACCCCAGCGAAGCACAGAGATGGGCGGAGGAGACCCCAGCGAAGTACAGAGATGGGCGGAGACCCCAGCGAAAAGCACAGAGATGGGCGGAGATCCCAGCAAAGAACAGAGATGGGCGGAGACAGCAAAGCACAGAGATGGGCGGAGACCCCAGCGAAGCACAGAGAGAGGGCGGAGACTCCAGCGAAGTACAGAGATGGGCGGAGACCCCAGAGAAGCACAGAGATGGGCGGAGACCCCAGTGAAGCACAGAGATGGGCGGAGACCCCAGCGAAGCACAGAGATGGGCGGAGACCCCAGCGAAGCACAGAGATGGGCGGAGACCCCAGCGAAGCACAGAGATGGGCGGAGAGACCCCAGCGAAGCACAGAGATGGGCGGAGACCCCCCAGAGAAGCACAGAGATGGGCCAACCAGATCTGAACAAGACACAATTCTGAACTGCCTTCCATAGTCAGCACACCGAGACACTGATTGCCAGGAATACCATGGGCACCAGACCCTACGAGGGCATTCACATCACCAGCTGACTATCCTATCCGCCTACACACCTACACCAGCCCAAACTCCGGGACGTGCTTAGCCAGTTCTGCCCAAAGTTAAGCCATAGACGTCCTACACACAAGTGACAAGTTAATTCAACAAACAACTTCACCTCTTGATGTCTGTTCAAACAGGAACCTACCCGTAAACAACGACGCTGATTGGCCCTCTCTAACCTCGTGAACTTACTACGTCATCTTACTCCTTCTGCTTATCTTATACGGCCCGATACGTTATTACTTCTGCATACACCTCACGTGATTTTACAAATCGCTATGGTTATACAACCTGTCCACCCCTAACACTCCACTACAACCTGTCAACCTACATCTGCCTGAAGAAGAATTTCCGTCTATTCTCTCACACAACAACCATGTAAGACCTAGATGCAGTTGAATGATTTCATAGTCAAACTGATCAGGATGACAGGGGGTAGGGTTTGGGGTTGTACGGTAGGGGTTGTTGGGTTAGGGGTGAGGCGTTGTGTTCCTGGGTTGTTGGGTGGGCGTGTTGGGTATTTGGTTTGGGGATGGGGTGTTGGGTGGGGTGTTGGACTGGGTTTTTGTGTTGGAGGTGTGGGGGGAGAGGGGGGGGGGGTTATTGCGTTGTTGGGTTGGGGATGGTGTTGGGTTGTTAAGTTGAGGGTGCGGTCTTGGGTTGTTGGATTGGAGGTGTTGGGTTGGGGGTGGGGTGATGTTTCGTTGGGTTGTTGGGTGGGGCTTGGGGTTCTTGCATTGGAGGTGGGGTCTTGGGTTGTTGGGGGTTAGGTGGGGGATTAGGTTTTGGGGTTGGGATTTGGGTTCTTGGGGGCTGGGTGGTGAGGGATGTGCTTTTGGTTGTTGTTGAGTGGGGAATTTGGGCTGTTGGTTGGGGGAGGGGGTTGGGTTCTTGGGTTGTGTGGGTGTTCGATTGTTGGATTGGGGGTGGTGTGCTGGATTCTTGGGGGGGAGGGGGGGGGGGGGGGGGGGGCATGCTGCTATTTTTGGTTTTTGGTTTGGGGGAATTTTGTTGGATCGTTGGTCATTGGGTGGGGGTGTTGGGTCCTTGGGTTGGGGGTGGGGGGTGGGTGTTTGGTTGTTGGGGGTTGGACAGACTGTGTTTGGTTGTTGGGGCTTGGGTGGTCGGGTGTGTTCAGGGGGTCGTCGGGTAGACGTGTGCGGTGGTTGTTGGATGGGGGAGGATTGGAATGTTGGGCGGGGTTGGGTGTTGTTTTGTTGGGTTGGGGAAGGGATGTTGAATTTTGGGGTGAAGGGGAGGGTGTTGTGTTGTTTGGTGTTGGCTTGGGGATTTCTTTTCATTCTTTCTGTGTAGACAGGCTGATACTCCTGCAGACACTCCCTGTATAGACAGGAAAGGATTAATCCATCTACCCAACAAAGGGAGTGGAATTTTGTGTGTATGACCGTTTTTTTTTTTTTTTTTTTATCCCGCCATTAAGGTAGCCACACTCCAGCTTCAGGGAAGGTGCATGCTATGTGTAACGTGTCATCCATTCCAAGGACTAAACTGGCCTTTTCTTCCGAAAGTTGGTGATGGGACTTTACGTGTGTGCAAGATGTTATGCGCGCATTCACACACGGAACCTCGGTTTATAGTCTCATTCGAAGGACTGTATGGAAATGGAGTCAGAACCAATGCTAACTCCAAGGGGAAAATCCCCCTGTGCCGAAACGGCCCGGCGGAGATTTGAACCAGCAACCCCAGGATCACCAAGATTACGAGTCCGGCGCTCTACCACTGAGCTATTCCAGTCCCTGCCAGGGGATGGTGTTGGGTAGCTCGATTAGTGGTCCAGTGTTGGTTTGCTGGGTTGAGGATGGGGGTGTTGGTTTTTGGGTTGTTTTGGTGGGGGATGTCGGGGATGTCGGGTTGTTCCGTTGGGAGAGGGGTGTTGAGTTCTTCGGGGTTCGTGGGAGGGGGGGTGTTGGACTGTTCAGTTCGGAGTGGGGTGTTGGGTTGTTTGGGTTCGTGTTGGGTGTTGAGTTGTTGGGGTCGGGTGGATACTGTTGGGCTGTTGGGTTGCGAGTGGGTTGTCGAGTTGTTGGTTTGGGGACATGAGTGCGTGAGTTTTGTTATTGTTTAACGGTAACATTTTTCAAGTACTTCTGGTTGAAAATCCGAGATATAGCAGCAAGTGCATTCAATAGCAGTTTTTAAGGATAGGTAACTTATCGTATTCGCAGTCAAAGGTGTAGTAACTTTAATTCATAAAGGAGAAGATTTGGGAACAGAGGATGTAAGTAAAACTGGAGATCAGTCACACTCTTGAACGCAGACAACAGATTACGAATAAAATGCCTATCGGAAGGAATGTCAGTGGTGGAAAGTCCATTGAAACGTGTTTTATGGAACAACAAAATTATATATCAAAATAATGTTTTATTTTTTCAGAGATTGGGCGCAAAAGGGAATCGTACGTGTAGGGGACTTGATGCCAGATGAGAACAACAGACTGCCTGTTCAACAGGTTGAAAAGAAGATCGGGAACTTCCTTTCGTTGCATCTAGAACACAAAACTTTGCGTCAAATTTGGGCAATAAAACTCCTCCCGGTAACATTATAACAGAAAAGGAAAATAAACTTTTACTTGACAATAAGGTTAAAAAGACAATAAGAAGATTCAGATTATACTCAGTTAAATGATCCTTTTCTGAATCGTGCTGTGTAAATTTTTGGATCAATAAATTCGATGTCATTCTGACAAAGTGGTACTGGAAGATTGTACGGACTGCATAAAAAAGGTCAAGGTTAAGATAACTTCACTGGAAAATTCTTCATAATATTATCATGTCCTGCTAATATTGTGTTGAATACCAGCCGCCGTTGGGAAGTGGTTAGCGTCAAGGATTCCCGGCTGGGAGGTCGTAGGTTTGATTTCCATCAGAACCATGTGGGGTTTTCTGCCCTGACCGGCTCCTACCCAGAGTTGAGTTTGCTACAGGCTCAGCTGGGAAGACTGGGACCACACAGTTGAGTTTCATTCACTAAATGGATGAGTCTCTGAGAGTGTTGCTCAAATTTCCTGACCAACACTGCAGGTGTCTTAAGCCTGGTTGACGCCGAGATATATTATGAATACAAACATACAACACAGCCTCGTCATGCATTTTCGGACCGAAATCGAAATCCGTAGCATCGTCTTCATCATTCTTATCGATCAGCATTTTAAAAACAAATCTCAGATTCTGTGTCTCTTCATGCTTTGCTCTCATGGTGACCTCAGCTTCGATGTCCTCTCAACGTCTATGGCCTTGGTTTGGTTTCGTGGGGGTCACCGTATTGGCAAATTCATGGAGGCTGTCGTTGGACGGACGTGGTGGCCCCCTCTGGAATACTTGGAAGTCTAAATATTCCATGGTATTACTTGTGTCTTCAGAGAAAACATTTTTGTGCATCATCTTCCGTTTGAATGCCCAGTGTTGACCTCGCGCTCTATCAGAAGAAACTGTTGAGATAAGTAACTTTGATAACGTCAGTACTATCTTATATGGTATGTATGTTGCTGAAATCGCCATACTTTTTGTGTACCCCTAGGGTATTTCACTCATGTAAATATACATATATCAGATGTGGATTTGAAAGTACTAACATGGACGATAAGTTGAGTGTGAAGGTTGTTGTTATTTTGTTTTGTTTGTTTGTTTGTTTGTTTTGTTGTTGTTGTTTTTGAAAAAAAAGTGTCGAATATCATCTGGCAATGAAAAGACATCAATTAGACCACTGAAAAATTTCGTCAGTAGGGGGCTTAATAAGTGGTGTCCTGCGTTTGTTAAATCATAACAGGAGCCACTGAACACCACCGAAGTGACTCGGCAGCAGTGCAGTGTCTCTTCAAGTGGGTTGCCTCTTGACGACATGACGTTGATAGCTCCCCGTGGATCACCCTTGCCGGGGCTGTGGCTGTGGACTGGCGGTGGGTGTGTGTGTGTGAGTGTGTGGGGGGGGGGGGGGGGGGGGGGAAGAGGGCTGGAACGAGTGGCGTGGATGCAGTGCTACTGAGGTGGCAAAGGAGACTGGACAGAAAAAAAGACAGGACGAACAGTCCTGTGCTGCTGCTCTGAGATTAGGTCACGGATCAGATGGAAGAGACGGAGGGAGAGGACGTGGAATGTGTGTGTGTGGGGGGGGGGGGGGGGGGGGAGGGGTGGCGGGTGAGGGGAGGAGGGGGAGCACTGACAAGGTCAGTCACAGATATGTGCTCATGAGAGGGACAAAGGCTGGATTTGGCATCGTGGTGGAACACGTTTGGATTTAGCCCGTGTCCACAATTGTGAATAGGACTTTGCTGCTCCCTGTTGGTGTCTTGCCCATCCACTGGGTTTGGAGAAGGGTTGGATTTTTCTTCTGTTTAAAAAAGAATAAAAGTTTAAATGTGAAGGCTAGTTTGAATGTTCGTGTGCATTTCATTTGGATTCTTGTCTCTTGACGTTTCCAGTTGTTTGAATCCGACATTGTAAGCCCCTCCCCCCCCCCCTCTCCCCGCCCCTTTCCTCAACACATGCACGCGTACGCGCGCGCGCGCGCGCGCGCGCACACACACACACACACACACACACACACACACACACACGCACGCACGCACACACACGCACGCACGCACGTACACACACACACACACACACACACACACACACACCACACACACACACACACACACATACAGAGTAAAAGACAGAGAGAGAGAGAGAGAGAGAGAGAGAGAGAGAGAGAGAGAGAGAGAGAGAGAGAGAGAGAGACACTCCGTGATCACTTTTTAATAAATGAAGAATATTCCATCGGCCCAAGGAATTATCAACCAAATCATCAACAAAACAATGGACTTATCCACCATGAAACAAGACTGGTACCATGCCTACTTCTCTGAAAACATCACTATTTGTGTTAAAAAAAAAAAAAAAAGAGTAAAAAAAATGAGCAAGTTCGCGAGCAATCCACCACAGCAAACAAAATAATAATCTTCTTTAACTATATTGTCGACTGCCCACCTTCCCACCCCACCCAGTTCTCGACACCCCTCTCTCTCTCTCTCTCTCTCTCTCTCTCTCTCTCTCTCTCTCTCTCTCTCTCTCTCTCTCTCTCTCTCTCAACATACGCAACGCAATATACATTGTGGCATTTGCTTCGGATTAGTGATGATGTTGATGATAATGATCATGATGCTTATAACAATGATAGTCATTATGACGATGATGATGAAGATGATGATGGTGATGATTATAATGATAATAGTGATGATGATGAGGATGATGATGATGATGATGATGATTATAATAATAGTGATGATGATGATGATGAGGATGATGATGATGAAGATGAAGATGGTGATGGTGATGGTGATGATTATAATAATAATAGTGATGATGATGATGATGATGATGATGATGATGATGATGATGATGATGTAGACACAAATACTGTGACAAAGCTCGTGTTGACTCAGCAAACGTTAATATGCTATACATTGCGCGCGCACACACACACACACAGAGCGAGAGAGGGGGAGAGACAGAGAGGGGGGGGGGGGGGCCCGGGTCAGATGGAGTGAATCGTGTTGGGATGACGGAGAGGGAGAAAGATAGAAGGGGAGAAGGTGATGTGGGGGAGGGGGAAGAGGACAGAGGGTTCAGCCCTTCATCCTGCCCTAGATCTCTTCCTTTCCTCTCCACCCCACTCTTCCTCCACACCCCACTCTTCCTCCACACCCCCACTCTTCTTCCCAACCCCACTCTTCCTCTCCACCCCACTCTTCCTCCACACCCCACTCTTCCTCTCCACCCCACTCTTCCTCCACACCCCACTCTTCCTCCCCACCCCACTCTCCCTCCCACCCCCCCCCTCTTCCTCCCCTCCCCACTCTTCCTCCCCCCACCCTACTCTTCCTCCACACCCCACTCTTCCTCCCCTCCCCACTCTTCCTCCTCCCCCCCCTCTCTTCCCCCCCCCTCCCCACCCTTCCTCCCCTCCCCACCCTTCCTCCCCACTCCACTCTTCCTCCCCACCCCCATTCTTCCTCCCCCCCCACTCTTCGTCCCCTCCCCACTCTTCCCCCACCCCCACTCTTCCTCCACACCCCACTCTTCCTCCCCACCCCACTCTTCCTCCCCTCCCCACTCTTCCTCCCCACCCCACTCTTCGTCCCCTCCCCACTCTTCCTCCCCACCCCACTCTTCCTCCCCTCCCCACTCTTCCTCCCCACCCCACTCTTCCTCCCCTCCCCACTCTTCCTCCCCACCCCCACTCTTCCTTCCATCCCCAACTCTTCCTCCCCACCCCCCCAGCCCTTCTGCCCTGGCCCCATTCCAAAAAATAATAAATAAATATGTAAATAAATGAATGAATAAATAAATAAAAAGATAGATAAAGAAATAAATGGTTCTTGTTGATGCTGTTGTTGTTGATGATGTAGTTGCTGTTGCTGTGGTTGTCGTTGTTGTGGTGGTCGTGGTTGTTCTTGTGGTAGTGGTAGTTGCTGATGTTGTTGTTGCTATTGTTGTTGTAGTGGGTGGTGGCTGTGGTTGTTGTTGTGGTGCTGTTGCTGCTGCTGCTGTTGCTGGTGTTGTTGCCGTTGTTGCTGTGATGGTGGTGGTGTTGTGGTGATTGTTGTTGTTGTTCTGTTGATGTTGTGGTTGTTGTGGTTGCTTTTGTTGTTGTGGTGGTGGTGATGATGCTGATGGTGGCTGTTGTTGATGTTGTTGTGTTGTCGTCGTTGTTGTTGTTGTCGTCGTTCTTGTCATTGTCGATGTCGTTATCGTTGTTGTTGATGTCGTTGTTGTTGTCGTTTTTGTTGTCGTCGTTGTTGTTATTGTAGTTGTCTTGTTATTGTAGTTGTCTTCTTGTTGTTGTTGTTGCTGTTGCTGCTGCTGCTGCTGTCATGGAAGAAAAAGAAATACTCACCTGCAAATACCATTGAAAATTTGAGCAGCGAAATTAGGCACTGCACTATAATTGCTCTGATTTTGGTCGAGTAGAATGTGAAGGAAAAAAAAAAAAAAAACCTCTAACCCTCTTGTGTCTCCCCCACCGCCACCCCTTACCCCCCACAACACATATCCTAGGGCACTGACAATCTGTGATGGAAAGCAGAACCTTTCCCTCACTGACCCCACTCCCCACACCTGGGCAAAGTGGACCACTTCTGGAATGAACCTCAACAAGGGAAGTCAACAAAATGAGGGACAGTAGTAAAGGGGGATAACTACAATTTTTGTGCCATATATCACAACATTGGAGAAAAAAAAAACATGTTGAACTGATCATTCGATCATACATTCATGCAATGATTTATTGGATCCAGCAAAACATTTTGACTGAATACGAAAAGTTCAGTCACACCAAGTAATCAATGAACATCAACAAAAATAATTCACAAAATAGTTTTCTTAGGCTGAGTTGGAATGTTTCGAAGATGTGGATGGAATGTTGCACGTACAAACAAGCACAATTAAACTATGTCCCCCAACATCAAACACGTTCATTGTTTGTTTGTATGGTTGTAAATGTTGTTGGTTTTTTTCATAGCAAACTATCTTGTCACAATGTTCCCATTCCGCAAGAAAAAAATTGCAACATCAACATGGTAAAGTGACTTTTCTAGCAAGTTCACAAGCAATGAGAGAGGAAAAAGGTTAACATATACAATTTGAAAAAAAAAAAGGCAAATTTTGTTTTTGTTTGAATGTAGTTAAAATGTGTGTGTGTGTGTGTGTGTGTGTGTGTGTGTGTGTGTGTGTGTGTGTGTGTGTGTGTGTGTGTGTGTGTTAATCATAGACAATAAAGTGTAATGCAGATGATATGTATGGATTCAATGTTTGGACTTGAGATAGGCCAAGTATCTTGTCACAAAATTTACATTTCTGGCGAAGTATCTTGTCCCAATATTCACATTTCACAAAAAAAAAAACATATGCCATATCGAAGCATCTTGTCACAATATTGACATTTCACAAACAAAAAAAGCATATGCCATATCTCCATTGTAAAGTGACCTTGTAACAAAATCACAAGCAATGAGAGAAAAAAAAGGTTGAATATACAATTTGGAAAAAAAAAAACAGGCACGTTTTCTTTTCATCTGAATGTAGTTTAGTTTTTATTCATAAATCATAGAAAATAAAGTTGTGATGCAAATGATATGTATGGATTTAATGTTTGGACTTGAGATGGTTCGTCCAAGCATTGGCCCAATTCGTTTGTAAACGTTCAAGAGTCCAGTCAGTGAGTTCAAAGGGAGATCAGTACATTGTTATCCACTATGTGACATTGCTGCATATTTGTTTTAAATAGTATGACATAAATATAAATGCATAGTTATTGATCACACACACACACACACACACACACACACACACACACACACACACACACACACACACAGAAGAATAGACAAAACCAGCTCAAGGACGTGGTAGTAAGCAGATGAATACCGACATCTCTTTCTACCAATCAGAGCGAAGTTTAGAGAGAACTGCATCGATCACATGGTCCAACTTATGTCTATTAATATTCATAGATACAAAAGACGGAGATGACAAAGTTGGAATCAAAAGATTCGACCCTCAAACCTCAACCTCTTTTCCGTTTAAAATGCACTTCATTCTCGATAACAATGAGATAACTGTTGGCTTCCAAAAATAACCGAGACATCTGATTGACAGCAAGAGTTGTCACTATTTTTCTTTTAGCTACCTGGGGCCATTCACACAGCAAGGGCGGCAACTCAACCACGGAGCATGAAAACAAAGGTCAGAGTTCGGGTTTACAGCGAAGGTCAAGTAGTAGTTTAGCTAGAGGAACTCGCCCTGACTCTGTGATTTTTTTTAATGTGAAAAAGATTATTTTTATCCTGGAATTTGGGGTCAGCAAAGTCGTCCAATGCCATATTTATGTCAGCAAAAAAAAAAAGCATGGCTTGTGAACTTGTGTTTCTACGCCATTGGTAGGGCGCAAGGATTTGGGAGTGAAAAGTCCAGCAAACGACAGGAAAATGAAGGGTCATGTGGATCGTGCTATTATATAGAAAGAAGCGGACATTGGATCTAACTCCCACTCAGGCACAGTGTGGGTCAAGGACTGGACAATGTGATGACTATGTGTTGGTGATGGCTGATTTTCTGACAAAAGCCAGGTGCAGCTTGGAGTGTCATAGAGAATGTAAAGCGTTTGGGGCCTAAACCCTAACCGTGGATTCGGACCTGTACAAAGATACGGAGGAAGATCCATACAGTGCAATTTGAAAACAGCGGCTATGAGAGCGAGCGAGTGAGTGAGAGAGAGAGAGAGAGAGAGAGAGAGAGAGAGAGAGAGAGAGAGAGATCATGTTGCTTATAGCCCAGCCGACCGCAAAGGGCCATATCAGAGCTGTCACCGCGTTTAAGTCAACTTTCAAGTCATTAACAAAACAATAACAAGAACAACAAAACTCAAGCACACGGCACATTGAAATACACCTTCACTTGAGGTGTTTTTTTTTTCAGAAATAAAATCTCAGACAATTATTGAAAAAGGAACCGGGGTCTGCTATTCATGGGGGTGTCTACGAGATGACCCGACACCAAAATTGTATAGTTTCGTGCTCGGGTGATCGCGACGACTCCTCCAAAATGGCAACAGAATATTGCAGGTGTAAAAAACTGCACTTTTGTGATATGACTGTCATGTAATATTGACTAAAATGTATTTTTTTCTGATCAAGAATAAACGTATTCAAGAGTAAATAAGTACAGCACTTTGGGAGAGAAATAAAACCACCATTTTGTATGCGTTCTTCAGTCACACACACACACACACACACACACACACACACACACAGGAGAGAGAGAGAGAGAGAGAGAGAGAGAGAGAGAGAGAGAGAGAGAGAGAGAGAGAGAGAGAGAGTTAATAGAACGATCATTCAACGGATTTGTCTTTGAGAGAAAGCGTTTAAAAACACAGCACCACATTTGAACCGTCATTGGTGTGAGAGAAAAATGACATTGCAGAGGAGTTTAACTTTCTCTGAACACCTTTACACGGATTTGTTGAACAATTTAGTTGTGGAGGAAAACAAGTGCAGGCTAACAATTCCTCCGTCAATGTACCAATAACTTGGCAAAGATTCAAAGAAAAAGAGTGGGCGGGGAGGGAGGGGAGGGAGACAAAACAAGACAGATTGCAGAGGAGTTTTTTGTCCCTTTCTGAAATTCACACACAGTGATAATTGCACACACTATGACAATTCACACAGTGATAATTCATACACAGTGATTATTCACACAGTGATAATTCACACACAGGATAACAATTTAGTTGTGGAGGAAAAACAAGTGCAGGCTAACAATTCCTCCGTCAATGTACCAATAACTTGGCAAAGATTTAAAAAAAAAAGTGGGGGGGAGGGGGGGAGGGAGACACCTTAAGTACAAGATGCCCGCAAAACAGACAGATTTATTTCAAACAGTCAACACACACCTCGCGACCGTTTTTTTTCCCTTTGATAATTCACACACAGTGATAATTCACACACAATGACAATTCACACACAGTGATAATTCATACACAGTGATTATTCACACAGTGATAATTCACACACAGTGATAATTCACACACAGACGAGTCTCGTTCACTAAAATGGATACATTTCTGAGAGTGTTGCCGACCGATTTCCTGACCAACATTGCAGGTGTCTGTATCTCTCGGGCCTGGTTGATTGACACCGGGGATAAATTACAATGAAAGTCAGCGTAGAGTACAGACCCCGTCATGCCGTCTCTTAGACCTGGAATGGATATCCCGCAGCATAATCTTCTTCATCCTCCTCATTTCATCGATCAGCATTAAAAAAAAAAAAAAAAAAAAAAGCAAAGAAAAACTCTATCATGTTGGCCAGGACTGGAAAGAGAGAGAGAGGGTTGTGAAGAAATCTGTGAATGCCTCAAGCGTCCATATTCATTACTGGCACCGCAACGACCTTCTGTTCAGTCACAGGATATAATTATAGATTAACCATTTATGGACTAACCTTCACACGCCCTTCTCTCTCTTTTGTCTTTAATATTAAGCATCCTACAGTCACCCTGTAGTGCAGCTAGTGCACTATCACAAAGTAATATTGTCAAGGTGTGTATTTATTTCTTCACCCGTCCCCTCTCCTTTCTTTTTGATATCAATTAGCCATCCTGTTAACAGGGACAAACGATGGACAAGACAAAACACGACGCGTTTCGACCTCTTAGGTCTTCTTCTTCAGGCGGGATAAACAAACATTCGAGACAAATGACAACGCAGAACGAGCGTATCACTTATCTCCTCAAACTGGGCGTAAAAAAACATGTGTGATTGTTTCGTTCGTTCTGCGTTTTCATTGTCACACACTCACAGTCTCTCTCTCACTGTCTGTCTCTGTCTCTCTGTCTCCCTCTCTTTCTCCATCTCTCTTTCCCTCTCTTTCTCTCTCTTTCAGTTTCAATCTCTCTCGCTCTCTCTGTCTTTCTCTGTCTGTCTGTCTGTCTGTCTGTCTGCTCTCTCTCTCTCTCTCTCTCTCTCTCTCTCTCTCTCTCTCTCTCTCTCTCTCTCTCTCTCTCCCTCTCTCTGAAATCCGTGATCAACTCAAACATGAAAGTAAGCGGCCCATTCCAGAAAAAATATGGACTTACTATCGGAAGAAATTAGAGTACAAAAGCATGCTGAAAGGGAAAAAAGAAAAACGGAATCCAAAAAGCAAAGCAACAGAGTTACTGATCGTATCAGAAACTAAGAAAACAAATATCTTAAGAGCCTGTTAACGACTGATAAAGGCACAGCTTCACTATGGCACGCAATACATGAAATAACACCCAGATCACATGGCTGATCACCTAGCCACTATCAGTGGTCACCTAAACTCTTTCAATGATCACTTCTTCAATGAATCCCAGTCCATTGCAAAATCGGATAAAGCACACGCCGCGGAAATTACATTGAGTCTTCTTCTCTCCACACGTTCTGGAACTGCAGACTCGAAATGGATCATTCACTAAAAAAAAAAAAAAAAAAAAAAAAAAAACTTTCTACTTGCTGTCCATGAAGTTGGCGCTCTCATTACCGGCCTCAAGAATTAAAAAAAAAAAAAAAAAAAATCAATGGGAAGAGTGGGGGATGGGGGGATGGGGTGACATGAAGGTGGGTCCTAGGTAGGGAAGGGGGAAGGGGGACAAGACGGTAAACTGTTCAAGAACAAACTTAGAAGAGAACAGAAAGGCGATTCCGCCCGTGCAGTGTCTCCTCTGGTGGGTTGCCTGTGACGACTTGACATTGATTGCTGACTGCTGGATTGATGTTGCCAGGGCTGCAGCGGGCCGAGCCAGGCTGTGGCATGGGATAGGTTGAGGGGGGGGGGGGGGGGAGGCAGGGAGAGGGATGGAGGTGGGGGGGGGGGGGGGAGTCGGAGAGAGCGGTGTAGGTGCAATGCCACTTTGGTGGCACAAAAAAGGACAGAAAAATATACAAGAAAAAAATAATATCTGACGTGTTTTGACCTCTTCATCATCATCTTCATCATTATCATCATTATCATCTTCTTCATCATGATCATCATCATCTGCTTCTTCTTCTTCTTCTTCTTCTTCTTCTTCTTCAGGCAAGACACACACACCACCACCACTCAACACAATGACAACGCAGAACGAACAACCACGCACTTTTTTTTTTTTTTTTAATTTGAGGAGATAAATGATTTGTTCGTTCTTGCTGTTTTCATTTGTCTTGGACGTTGTTTGTCGTGCCTGAGGAAAACTCAAAGGTCGAAACGCGCCATGAGTTTCTTTCTTTCTTTCTTTGTTCTTGGCTGTCCCATCTTCTGTGCCACCGCCAGTGGCACTGCACCCACGCTTATCATTCCGACCCCCCCCCCCCTCCCCCCGCCCCTCCTGCTCCCTGTCCACAGCAACAGCCCGGCCCGACCCGCTGAAGCCCCGGCACCGGCAATTCACAGCAAGCAGACAACGTCAAGTCGTCAAGCGGCAACCCGGCGGAGGAGACACTGCACTGCAGCACTTGGAGTCGCTTTGGTGGTGTTCAGTGGTTGTCTGTTCTGATCCAAACATACAGCAGGAAGGACACCACCTACTAAACCCCCTACTGACGACAGTCATTGCTTAGTCGTGGAGCCGGCGTGAGTGAGTGAGCTCTTCCTCCGGAGTGTGCCACCACGTCCGTCAAAATAACACACACACACACACACACACACACACACACACACACACACACACACACACACATTTTTTTTTTTAAGTGTCGAATTTTGTCTTGTAAATTTACTTTGCCTCTCGTTCGGCGGAATACTCGCTTTTTTTTTTTTCTTTTAAAGTTTTTAGTCCATTTCCATTTCCGCCTGCAGTTCCCTCACTTTTGAGAACGAACCCTTCATGTTTACCAACACTTCGCGTTCCAGATTCTCATCAGGACGCGGGGCGACACCTCATGGACGGAGATCACGCCTTTCCCCCGCAGAACGCACGGAGAGGCGTTCCCGTGGAAAAACCCACCCAAGCGATGAAGGTGAAAAGGAGGCCCCAGCTTCTTGATACACAGGGCCATGTACACATCCTCCAGGTAGAAGAAAGGCACATCCGGAGAGACGGAAATGACGTGGAGAGCACATTGAGGCTGGTGACGTAGGCGGTGCCAGAGCAGAAGCCGGGGTAGGATTTCTGGGGGTAGTCCTTTTCAGAGGCGTACCACTTGGAGTGCCTGTTGCGGATGGGTCCGGCAGACATTCTACAAGCTCCCCCAATGGCTGTGTTCAGGACGCTTTGCTGCTCCTTGGCCCTGGTCAACAACGTCGGCACGTTGATCCACATGTCGTCATCAGCCTTCAGAACGAACCTGAAAAATAAAACAGATGGGTAGCATTCGCATCATCCTCTTTCAACACTTGTTTCTGCGGCTTTATAGAGAGATCGACAGACAGACAGACAGGTAGGTAGGTAGGTAGGTAGGTAGGTAGATAGGCAGATGTAGCTATAGATACATACATACATACATACATACATACATACATACATACATACATACATACATACATACATAGATTGATAGACAGACACACAGACAGACTGACAGATAGAGAGATAGATAGAGAGAGAGAGAGACAGATAGATAGATAGATAGAAAGATCGATCGATAGATTTAGACACAGATTGATAGATAGATAAGTAGCTATACATATAGATAGATAGGTTTGGTAGATGTAGAGATAGATAGATAGATAGATAGATAGATAGATAGATAGATAGACAGACAGGTAGGTTGGTAGGTAGGTGGGCAGGTAGGTAGGCAATAGGTAAATGAACACATACATACAAACATACATACATACATACATATTTACATACACCTACATACATACATACGAACGTACGTACGTACGTACGTACGTACATACACACATGCATACATACATAGACATGTAAACACACAACACGCACACGCACACTCTTACCCACGCACGCAACCACCCACAAACCCTTGCACTCACACCACACACACGCGGGCGCGCGCACACACGCACTTGTGATAGTTCCTGTGTTTTCTGTGTGTTTACTTGAAATTCTTATCCATCCTGAGAGCAACAGAAATAAAGCTTTTTTTTTTCGCGCGCAGTGAGAGATTGACTCTAGGCTAATTAAGATCTAGTATAGGAAGTGGAAAAAAGATCCTAACTACTTCGCGCGCGTGCGCACACACACGCACACACACACACACACACACACACACACACACACACACACACACACACACACACACCACACCACACCACACCACACCACACACAACACACACACCGCACACCCACACACGCGCGCGCGAGCACTCACACACGCCCGTACTTGCGATCAGCACTAGGAAGCTTACTACTTGTGTTGCGATTTCACCTGCTGGCGCGCAGGTAGGGGTGTGTGTGTGTGTGTGTGTGTGTGTGTGTGTGTGTGTGTGTGTGTGTGTGTGTGTGTGTGTGTGTGTGTGTGTGTGTGTGTGTGTGTGTGCGTGCGTGCGTGCGTGCGTGTGTGCGTGCGTGCGTGTGTGTGTGTGTGTGTGTCTGGCTGGCTGGCTGTCCGTTTGTCTGTCTGTCTGTCTGTCTGTCTGTCCCAGCTCACACTCGGGTGCATGGGGATATGTGCGGGCGCGGCGGGGGGTATGTCTGTATATATCCGTGTATGCGCATGGATGGATGGATGGATGGATCGATGGATGGATGGATGGATGGATGGATAGATAGATAGATAGATAGAGATAGATAGATAGATAGATAGATAGATAGATAGATAGATATAGATAGATAGATAGATAGATAGATAGATAGATAGATAGAGATAGATAGATAGATAGACAGACAGACAGATTGTTAGATAGATAGATAGATGAAACAGAGAGAGAGAACGAGAGAGGGAGAGAGAGAGAGAGAGAGAGAGAGAGAGAGAGAGAGAGAGAGAGAGAGACATGACATGACATGACATGACATTTTTTATTTCAATATAGGGCCACGCCCCCTTAGAAAGGGTGTGTGTTTACAGAAAACAAGAGCTTCAAAGTTTCGGCAGAAAGAAACAAGTCATAAAACTACTAACTATACATTTCATTATCTACACTCTACTTATAAATCAATTTAGGAAATTGCAAACTCTCTTGCTTTAAAAGCTTTGTACAGGTAAATGCAGAGGTTTTTTCACAGTTTTTTTTGCATTAACGGAGGATAACAATAGATTTAGATGAAAAGCATTTGCTATTCTGTAATATTTTGGAGCGATCAATTCTTTTCTAAATTTATCGTATAATGGACAGGACAGCATAAGACAAAATGAACTTCGTTTTCTTCCCACGATCCTTACAAAATGGACACAATAGATCATTAGGTGTAGGATTCCTGTATCTATAGTAATGAACAGCAAGGTCTGATGCACCCAAAACGAAAACAATGACATTATGTTTTAAGTGTCTCTCTCCATATCTAATTGTAAATATTTTGGAATACAGTGCATGTAATCACAAAATCTTCTATACATTGAAAACCGTTCACTATTTTTCCACATGGTCTTGCCAGTTTTGCCATCTACAATCGATAAGCCGCTGCTTAAACAAACTAAAAATTCATTTGCATCTCCAACACCTTGGTTTAACCATACATACCCAAAACCATTCTGAAACAGATATAATCTGACATTTGTTACCCAGTTCCTTTTGCCTTTCTGGTCTAAATGTAGCAGCAGCATTAAATACGCTTTCTTTGGTAGCCTGTGTTCATCCATCTGTACTAACTTTAACCAGTAGGAAATACATCGAACAATAGAGTTAATAGTTATTGGGAATCTGCCTAATTCATTATACACAAGATCATTTGGTGTTCGCATATCAACAGTCAAAAATTTCTTAAGGGCAAACAAGTGGATCTTTTCACAGTACTGTGTAGCTTTTTCCATACCCCATATTTCAGAACCATATTGCATTATTGGCTGTATCTGAGCATCAAAAAGTTTTAGAAAAACATCAACAGAATAATTATTGCACTGACGCAATCTCTGCATTATACTCAAAAGTGCCCTTTTTGCCTTGCTAGCAATATCCCTACATGCCGCAGTAAAACTTAATCTTGTTGAAAAATAAAACTCCTAGATATTTATATGCATTAACTACAGGCATGTTATTGCCATCATATATCCATCTCTCTCTCACACCCAGATAACCACCTTTTCTGAAAA
>JADBJO010002417.1:61249-68749 GCA_016801955.1 Conus betulinus
ATAATATATCACTACTCTCCTCTGATAACGTCTATAGGAAAGATCAGTAGTATGTCGCGGCTGGTCTGTCTGTATAGCTATAACAGATTATATATCGTCATCCTCCTACCACCCCCCCACACCCCCCCCCCGGACTATGTTCTCTCATATAACTTACAGTCTGTCTCGTTTCCATCTTTTCACCATCTACTCTGTGCCTTCTCCATCTCTGTCTAGGTCTCTTATTCTCTACTCTCTCTCTCTCTCTACTTGTGCTATATATCGTCTCTATCTCTCTCTCGTCTATATATCTCTAACTCTTTCTCTGTCTGTCACACTGTCCACCCCCCCATCGCTCATCTCTCGGTGTATATATCATCTGTCTCTCTCTCGATGTCTCTCTCTATCTATCTCATATCTCTCTCTCTCTATCTCACGCCCATTATCTTTACCGATGTCTAGCTGTCGTCAGCAGTCCTGTCTGTCTGTCCCCTCATCTCTCATTTCTCCCCAACCCCAATTTTATATACCTATATAATGCAGTCTGGCTCTTTCAATTACGTTTAACCCTAGCTCTGTGCTTCTCCATGCTCTGCTCCTCTCTGCTATCTTATGCCTGCACATCTCCTACACCTCGCCCCTCCCTCCTCCCTCCCTCTCCCGCACACCACGTCTCTCTTAAGGCGGTGGGCAAGGCTCGCATCGCCGGGTGGGTTTCAAAACCTGCGCCTAACAACTTCGTTCTTCCCGACGTGTTACGAGACAAACCAAACATTGTCTTAGTGTCAACAGTACTTCATCGACAGAGGTGGTTAGTGTGGGAAGAATGGGAGGGGGAGTGGTGGGGGTTTTGGTTGGGAGTGTTAGCGCTTGCGCGCGCGGGTTTGTGTGTGTGTGTGGTGTGTGTGTGTGTGTGTTGTGTGTGGTGTATCCTGTCATGTTCGTCGGTCTGTGCGGTCTGTCTGTGGTCTGTCTGTCTGCTGTCTATCTGTGTGTCTGTCTGTATGTGTATCTGTGTGTTTGTGTAGATGTGCGATGTGTGTGTGGTGGTGTGTGCGCGAGCGCATCTGTGTTGTGGTGGGTGGTGTGTGTGTTGTGGGGGTGTGTGTGTGTGTGGGTGTGTGGGAGGTGGTGACGTGGGTGTAGTGTGGTGTGGTGGTGCTGTTTGTGTGTGTTTGTGTGGGTGGTGGTGTGGTGTTGGTGTGGGTGGTTGTGGGTGGGTGGCTGTTGGTGTGGTATGTTGCTTGGGTTGTGTGTGATGGTGTGGTGTGGTGTGTGGGTTGTGGGGGTGGGGTGTGTGTGTTCTGTTCTTGCTCGGATATGTCTGTGGTCTCTGCACCAGTGAGCGAAAAGTCAGCGAGAAGAGAGAGAGAGAGAGAAAAGGAGGAGCTGAGAGAGAGAGTGATGAGACGCGAGCGGCGCGGAGAGCCAGGAGAAGAGCGCGCGAGGAGAGGAGCGCGAGGAGGCGAGCGACGGGAGGGAGGAGAGGAGAGGGGAGGAGGAGAGGCCGAGGAGAGCGAGGAACACAGCGAGTGAAAGAAGACAGAGAAGACAGCAAGAATGGAGAGAGAAGAGAGATAGAGGAGAGAGAAAAATTAGAGAGAGATGACAGAGAGAGAGAGAGAGAGACAGAGAGAGAGAGAGACAGAGAGAGAGAGAGAGAGAAACAGAAACAGAAACAGAAGGACAGACAACACACACACACACACACACACACACACACACACACACACACACACACACACACACACAGGGTTTTTTTTCCAAAAAGAGCGTCACTACGAGCGTCTCTTTTGTCTGTTGTCTGGCTGGTTGGATGGCTCTCTGTCTCTTGTGTCTCGTCTCTGTCTCTGTCTCTCTCTCTCTCTCTCTCTCTCTCTCTCTCTCTATCTCTCTCTCGCTCTCTCTCTCAGTGTATGAGTATGTGTGTGTGTGTGGGTTTGGGTGTGGGTGTGTAGGTGTATGTATGTGTGTGTATGCATGCGCGCGCGCGTGTTAGTGTGTGTGTGTGTGTGTGTGTGTGTGTGTGTGTGTGTGTGTGTGTGTGTGTGTGTGTGTGCGCGTGCGTGTGTGCATGTGCGTATGCGCGCAGGCACGCGTGCTTGTGTGCGCGCGCGCACCTTTCGTGTTCTGTTTCGCGATCTCGACTCCTAAAAGTGTTCCAGAATGTACACTAGCTTCCGGTCGACTTAAAGCATGTTGTTGGGGCGACATTTCTTTTCTTCATGGGACACAACTGTATTTGTGATCTTCTTCTGTTGCTTTTTTTTTTTCGCCCCGTTTCTATAGGCGATATAAACCGAAGGTATATAAAATCAAACGGCTGAGCATCTCAACACGGTTGAAGTCTTTTAATCAGCCTTAGCCAACCACAGTTCAGGCATGATGATAAGAATATCCAGGTTATTGTAAATGCGAATTCATATATTTGACCACCTTTTCTAACATTTATTTGTAAGTGTGTGAGTGTATTTTTTTTAAACATTTTTGGTGTATGTGTGTGTGTGTGTGTGTGTGTGTGTGTGTGTGTGTGTGTGTGTGTGTGTGTGTGTGTGTGTGTGTGTGTGTGTGTGTGTGTGCGTGTGTGTCTTTGTGTGTCTTTGTGTATGTGTGTCTTTGTGTGTGTGTCTGTCTGTCTGTGTGCGTGTGTGTCTGTGTGCGTGCGCGCGCGCGCGCGCGCGCGTGTGTGTGTGTGTGTGTGTGTGTGTGTGTGTGTGTGTGTGTGTGTGTGTGTGTTCGTGTGTGCTCGTGTGTGCGTGCGTGTGTGTGTGTGTGTGTGTGTGTGTGTGTGTGTGTGTGTGTGTGTGTGTGTGTGTGTGTGTGTGTGTGTGTGTGTTTCTCTGTGTGTGTGTGTGTGTGTGTGTGTGTGTGTGTGTGTGTGTGTGTGTGTGTGTGTGTGTGTGTGTGTGTGTGTGTGTGGAGTGTGTGTGTGTGTGTGTGTGTGCGTGTGTGTCTTTGTGTCTTTGTGTATGTGTGTCTTTGTGTGTATGTCTGTCTGTCTGTGTGCGTGTGTGTCTGTGAGCGTGCGCGCGTTGTGTGTGTGTGTGTGTGTGTGTGTGTGTGTGTGTGTGTGTGTGTGTGTGTGTGTGTGTGTGTGTGTGTTCGTGTGTGCTTGTGTTTGTGTGTTATGTGTGCGTGTGTGTGTGTGTGTGTGTGTGTGTGTGTGTGTGTGTGTGTGTGTGTGTGTGTGTGTGTGTTTCTGTGTGTGTGTGTGTGTGTGTGTGTGTGTGTGTGTGTGTGTGTGTGTGTGTGTGTGTGTGTGTGTGTGTGTGTGTGTGTGTGTATGTGTGTCTTTGTATGTATGTGTGTGTGCGTGCGTGCGTGTGTTAAAGAGTGTGAGCTTCAGACACTACTCCGCTGTCATGTTTCAGGCCTGAGTTCCCGGCTTTGAATTTCGCAGTCGACAGATTCTTGACCCTACGGGTCCCACCCTCACACACACCTTCCTCCTCCTTCCCGATCCCTTCCCTCCCTTATCCCACCCCCATCCCTCTTCTCTATCTTCTCTCTCCTTGAGCCGAAACGTGGGACACCCAGAATTCTGCTGTCTTTTTTTTCTTTCTGAGACAGGGTTCTCTCTCTCTCTCTCTCTCTCTCTCTCTCTCTCTCTCTCTCTCTCTCTCTCTCTCTCATAAGATAGTCAACTGAGGTCCCGCACAAAGCGAAAACTTTAGTTCAGCCACTTTGAAAGAATTTAGGACAGCAAAAGGAAAGGGGCGCATCTCCATAGAAAAATCGGCGTGGGGGGAAGGGGGGATAGCATAGCCTACGTGGCCTACATATAAACAGAAACTTCCACACCTGCACGTACGCACTCGCTTGTAAAAGACGCATGCAACAAGCAAGCAAGTGAGCACACATGCACGGACCCATACACACAAACGCACGCGCGCAGAGAGAGAGAGAGAGAGAGAGAGAGAGAGAGAGAGAGAGGAGAGAGAGAGAGAGAGATGAGAGGGAGAGAGAGAGAGAGAGAGACGCATGCAGGCAGACAGACAGGCAGAAGGACAGACAGACGTAGAGACAGAGACACGTAGACAGACAGCTAGACAGACAGGCAAACAAAGAGAGACAGACTGGCAGGCAGACAGTCAGACAGACAGAGAGACTGACAGAGATAGTAAGACGGTAAGACAGGCAGGCAGACAGACAAACAGTCAAACCGACCCACAGAGAGAGAGAGACAGACAGACAGACAGACAGACAGACAGAGACTGAGACACGCACAGAGAGAGAGAATACAAGCATAAAAACATAATAATAGAGGATAGGAGCTATGTTGGTACTCTTATTGATAATACGCAAACAACGCAACACAACACAACCTCAACAAGAACACAACGCCCTACTACTGAACACAACACAACACAACTTCGACAGAAACACGACACAACACAACACAACGCTATTACAACACAACATAACTTTAACACAACACAACAACACAGCACAACACAACATCAACTACAGCACAAACACAACACAACACAGCACAGCACAACAACAATTCCAACACAACACAACACAGCACAACACACCAGCAACTACAGTGCAAAACAACACAACGCAGTACAGAAATGCACAACTACAACACAACAACAACTACAAAACAACACAACTTCAACACACCACACACAGCTACAAACAATAACTACAAAACAACATAACACAAAAACAACAACCCAACACAAAAAACAGCAACAACCCTACACAACTACACCACAACACCACCACAACTACAACAAAACTACAACACAACAAAACCATAAACACAACACAACTACACCAACAACACTACAATACGACATAACTACAACAACACAACTACAACACAACACAACTACACCAACAACACAACACCACTACAACTACAATTACAACACAACTACAACATAACACCACTACAATTACAACACAACTACAGCACAACACAGCTATAACACAACACATCACAACTACAAACACAAGACAACTACAACACTACACGACTACCGCACAACTACAAACAACAACACCACAGCTACAACACAACTGTAACACAACACATTACAACACAACACAACTATAACACAACACCACTACAACACAACTACAATACAATACAACTACAACACAACACACAACTATAACATAACACAACACAACACAACTACAATACAACTACAACACCACACGACTACAACACAACTAAAACACAACTACAGCACAACACAACTACCGCGCAACTACAACTACAACACAGCACAACTACAACACAACACACCTACAACGCTACAGACCACAATACGACCACAGCACAACATGGCACAAAACAATTCAACTCAACACAGCAGAACACAACATAACACAACACAACATAGTACAATACAACGGTAGTATAATTACAGTACAACACGACATAATACAATACAACGGCAACATAACATAACACAACACAGCTACAGCTACAACCCAAAACAACCATCACAACAACTACAACACGACACAACTACCACTATATAACGCAGCACGGCACACAACTACATAACTACAACACAATTATAACACAACCACAACATAACACAGCAACACCAACACAACACAACTACTACACAATTATAACACAACCACAACACAACACAACTACGACTACAACACAACAACTACAACACAATACAATTACAACACAACTACAACACAACACATAAAAAAATTACAACACAATCACAACATAACTACAAACACAACGCACACAGCACCACACAACACCACACAAGCACAACTTCACCCACCTTACTACGCCCTAACACGAAGACATGTCTCACGTGCGCCGTATTGCCCCCGCGTGACAGAAGCCCAGGTCTTACGTATAGCATTCCTTTTCTCCACAGCTCCGTGCGTCGTCAGAATCATCATCATCAACTCCACCCCCACCCCACCCCCAGCCCCACCCCCGGGCTGCGTATTACACACACGACAGCTCTGAAGCAAAGGCGTGAAGCGGGAGTAGAAACAAGTGAAACTGACTGCAGTTCTGAGGGGGCGACTGCCATCCGGCAGTTTCTGAATCTTCAAACTGAAATTGCCTCCTCCTCCTCCTCCTCCTCCTCCTCCTCCTCTCCTCCTCCATCCGCTGTAGAATTTATCCCAGCCTTCTGGCAGTGGTCGACCAGCGAGGAACCGTTCAAAGGACGACTGGTGTTGGGTCGAAGGACGGGTCACGTTGACCAGGGACTTGTCAGGACGTCTTGGAATGATGGTCAAACTAGAGTTGGGGCTTCCACCGACATCGCGGATTGGTTTGAAACCCGCACCTGGTGAACCAGTTCCTGAGGAAGCCTCCATCTTCACGACAGCTTTCAGAACGGGGACTGAGGAGGCGAGGTGGCTGGCGGTGGTCTTGGTAGTGGTGTTGGTGGTGGAGGTGGTGGGGGTGGGGTGGTGTCTTCCGGAGATTCTCCCGGTGAAGCTCGGGGAGATCTGGCGGTAGATCCTGACCCACTGGCTGCGGTGTAAGGTCAGCTCCATCACCACCAGGCAGAAGATCATGAAAGCCAGCAGACCCAGCAGAGCCAGGCGGAGGAATCTCCGAGTCACCATGATGACCGCTGGGTCACAGGACCTCCCAGAGCAACGTCAACGACAGTGGATCTAGCTTCTTCGTCTTTTTCATGGACGTGGGATTAGCTTCTGCCGCAGGAACGTGGGGTGGATTGAGGGGGTGGGGGGTGGGGGGGAACTATGGAAGGGGAGGGTGGATGGTGAGTGGGTGGAGGGGAGGAGGGGTCACTGTGTGGATGGGTCATGAATGGTGAGGTCATCACCTGTTATCAATGACGTGGCCTGTTCTCATTGGTTGGGGAGAATATGCTGAAAGGAGGGAGTAGCACACTTCGTGTTCTTGTTCTGAAAAAAAAATTACATGACATGACAAATCAATGTCAAGTGAATTAAACTTTTTTTTAAAGAATTTAAAGGAAATCAGCCAGACAACAGGGACAAGCAAATGACGAGTCAAAACACAACGCGTTTCGACCCCTTCTTTTGTTTTCTTCAGGCAAAATAAGAAAACATTCAGGGCCATGAAAACGAAGAACAAGCAATCACTTCTCTTCTCAAATTCGGCGCAGGATGGGCCCAGCTGAACGCTGAATTTGAGAAAATAAGTGAGTGTTCGTTCTTCGTTTTCACTGTCCTGGATGTTGTTTCTCTTGCCTGACGAAGACCTAAGAGGTCGAAACGCGTCGTGTGTTGTCTAGCAATTGGTTTGTCCGCTTTCGTCGTCTGGCGCATTAATTGTAACTTTTCTGTAAAAAAAATGTAGAAAACACTACTAGGTGCTTGTATTTGTATTCTTTGTTTCCTTGTCATCCGCATCCTCATAGTGGTATACCCTCCCTCTCTCTCTCCCCATGCCGTTCATTCAAACTTACTCAGCCTCCCCCCCCCCCCTCCCCTTCTTCCCTTTCCACTTCCCCAATCCTTTCCCTACCCACACTCTCCCACTTCCACCCCCCCTAACCCCAACAAATACACACACAC
>JADBJO010002417.1:71249-76249 GCA_016801955.1 Conus betulinus
GACACGTGAGAGCAGGGCATGAAGGTCACGTGAGAGCAGGGCATGAAGGTCACGTGAGAGCAGGGCATGAAGGGCCAGTGAAGGGCCAGACAATTTGCTACATTTGTTTTCCATGCAGATCGATGAGGATGAGGATGACGAAGATGATGCTACCGATTTGCATTCTTGTCTGAATTTGCATGGCAGGGCTGTACTGTACGCTTATTTTCATGAAATATTCCAGCGTTAACAACGCCCGAAAAATACAGGCGCGTGCATTGTTGGTGAAAGAAAGGTGAGCGACATTGTTTCAGAGATGGTCGGGGCAGGAAAAAAATCCCACAAATAGATAACTCTGGTGAAAAAGAGAGAGAGAGAGAGAGAGAGAGAGAGAGAGAGAGAGAGAGAAGAGAGAGAAGAAAGACAGACAGCCAGACTGACAGACAGAGACAGAGAGAGAGTGAATACAGAAAAGAAGAGAAACAGACAGATACACAGAAAGAGAATAGAGAGAAGCAGAGAATTACAGCGACAGAGAGACAAAGAGAGAGAGAGGGAGGGAGGGGATAGGGATGGGGTGTGAGATAAGAAGTGAACAGAGTGTTAGGCACAGACCAGCATCCCAAAACGGCACCCGCTGTCACCCTCAAGAAGATGGCAAAAATTCTCAAAGAAAATAGCAAAAAGAGGGATAAAAGAAAGAATATTATCCTAGCATTACAGCTATCTTCTCACAGATCGCAACAGGTTTTCCTAAAGATAACAAATGTTGTTCTTTCTCGTAGTCCACGAAAATCACAATGGTTATTTCCTGTTCTCTTAGAGATGATAACTGTCACCCATGTTTTCCCTGGGCAAAACATGTATCACAGCGTCGAAAATATTCACGGCGAAAAAAAAAAAAAAAAAGCTGCGATCGTTCATTTACCACGACAAGCGCGAATGGGGCTGATAAATGAGGGAAATGTAGTTGGAAAAGACTCTAGGGAGAGCCTGACGGTCTTCAGAGAAGAAACCCTCCTCAGATAAGTGTTTCAGCCCTGAACTCTTTACACTCTACGGGAGCCGGGCCGCATCCAGGTCATGACTCCCACTTGCCAACCTTTTTCCCCTGGCGCTGGCGCTGCCAGGATTCGAACCCCCAGCTTTTGGATGGGTGGGTGTCTTAAGGAATGCCTTTTTTTTTAGGCGGAAATTGAAGCCTTATGAGGTTCGTTTTTGTTCCTCCTCGACCAGATCCAGCTGGAACTCTTCGGCTGCCTCGATCTGCCATTGCCTTCAGGGTTGTGGTCCTCTGCTCACCTGAAATCCCCAGCTGTTTCATGAGGTCGCAGGCTGATGGGCCTACACACCCCCTTGCGGCAACTTCTATAGCGAGAACCTAGGTCTGGAAGGCGGATTCACCCAAGCTGCTGGCTAGACTAGCATACGCCCGAAGGTCATACCGATACTGTTTTTCTTGGGAAAATAGGGACAACACTTGTAGTTTTGGGGGGAGACAGGGAAACCAGGGGTATCATTCTAAGGGAAACTGTTGTGTTCCGCGGGGATAACAGGTTTTTTTTTTTTCCTTTGTTTTTTTTATGTACGGAGGAATCGTGTTTTTTTTTTAACGGGGGGGAAAAACTGCTAGTACCGGCTTCTAACGCGATTGTGCTCCCATACTGGTTCTCTTCAACTGCAAGTAGTTGATCGATCTGAACGACCAAACTGTTTGGGGGGAGGGGGGGGGGGGGGCAGGGTAGGAGGAGAGGGACAAAGAGGTGAGATTGTTGTCTGTTATCCGGGGCCCTTGAGAGCTTAGGATATACAAATACACGTTGAGAGTCTGACGATTTGCTTTAAATATGAAGCACTCACTCACACTGTTAGTCTGATGGGTTGTTAAAGACAAACAGAGAGAGGAGAGGGAGGGAGAGAGAGAGAGAGAGATGAGAGAGAGAGAGAGAGAGAGAGAGAGAGAGAGAGAGACAGACAGACAGACAGACAGACAGACAGACAGAGAGACAGAGACAGAGACAGAGAGACAGAGACAGAAAGACGGATGGTCTATTCGCTAACAGATCTTGGATCTTTATGAAGGGGTGCATAAATACTAAACAGGAATAACAAAGCAAAACAAAACAAAAAAAACAAAAAAATCATCAACCAACCAACCAGCAAACAAACGAACAAACACACCAAAACGCCAAAATAAATCAACAACAACAACACAACGAACTCCCCCCACCCACCCACCCCCCCCCCCCCCACCCCATCCCCAAATAAAACACAAACACTAAAAACAAGACATGAAGTTAAATACTACACATCGTAATGAAGACCGATACAACGCTGTCATCCTCTTACATCTGTTTCTCTAAGCATTTAAGGCAAGTCAGCCCATTCCGCCCCTCCCCTCCCAACTTGACCCCTTCTTTTTTTTCTGGAGAATTGTCTTTGACGACACGAGCGCGATCAATCTTAGACAGGGAAGGGAGTGTTTGATATTTGGACTCCCATGTTTCGATCCTGAATATTCCTCCAAAGCTGGCTAACAAAGAACAAAAAGCCTCTCGCCCTACGGCGGGATTCCTTACACAGAGGAGCAAGCCACCGCCAGTGACGTTCTGCCAACAGACATTTTGTTTGTCTCTTTCTCTCTCTTTTTTTTTTTTTTTTTTACGGAACAACTAAATTTTTCTTTTCCAAAATTTGGAAAGAGATGGGGGTTAGTTACCCCCGAGGGCACAGACAAACAGATAACTCTGTTTGTCTGTGTCCTTGGCGGTAACACACACACACACACACACACACACACACACACACACACACACACACCTTCCTTTCCAAATTTGCTTCATTTTCCGCCCTCATTTACTCCGTTTTGAAACTTTTCTTTTCCATTTTCAAAACTATCTCGACCGTTTGAAACGTTAGTGTGTGTGTATATATATATATATATATATATATATATATATATATATATATATATATATATATATATAATAGAACAGTATATGTCGCATCTCATTTCTGACCCTGCATTTTCGTGCGTTCAGCCACCGTTTTTTCAGACAGTGTGATTCAGTCTTGTTACGATGGTGGGTGGATGAGAACGAAGGCCGCGTAGGAAGGGGAAAAAAAATGTCCTAGCTCAATGCACCATTCAAAGCCAATGGATGGGAGTTCGGCTGAACAGTTTAACCAAAGGAGTGGAGCCAACAGAGCAACGCCCATCAGCGAAATTCAATCCCCTTTTGTCAACACATCCTGTTCGCTGTTCTCTACACACACCTTTCCTGATACAGCTAGTGCCTTTCTAATAAGACCGTCCTAACAAGAATTCCCTCTCCTTTGTGAATCAGGTATTGTGTTGTTTGTTTGTGTTTGTTTTTGTTGTTGTTGTTTTGCTCTTGTTTTTTTCACACGACCCTGCTAATACAAATTCCCTTTATTCGAGAGTCAGGTTTAACCGTTCTGATAAGAATTCCCTCCCTTTGTGAATCAGGTGTATGTATGTGTGTGTGTTTTAAAATTACCCTCCTGATAAGAAGTCCCTCCCTTTCAGAAACAGGTTTCTTTTTAACAAATGATCCTCCTACTAAATATTTCCTCCTTTTGTAAACCAGTTTTTTGGGGGAACTTTTTACCCTCCTAATAAGAATTCCTTCCCCCTAGCGAATCATGTTTTTTTTGTTTTGTTTTTTCAAACCCGTCTAATAAGAATTCTCTTCTCTTTGTGAATCGATGTTTTTTTGTTTGTTTGTTGTTTTTACATTCTGGGACCAGATTTTTGCTTTATTTATAGCGCATTAATCTCAGCGAAGACACTCTGTCTAAACACATAGATGCACATATACATGCATGTGCCTGTGCGTGCAGGAGCATGCTCATACAAGCCCACAGATCACACTCGCACGCATACAGACACATGGGTATGCACACGCAGGCAGGCGGGCGCGTGGGCACACACGCACGCACGCACGAGAGCGCGCGCACACGCAACATGCATGCACAAGAGCGCCCCAACCACCCCCCCCCCCCCCCCCCCACACACACACACACACATACACACACACACATGGGCCCGTGCTCACCCATACCCACACACGCACGAACACACACACACACACTCACACACACACACACACACACACACACACACACACACACACACACACACACACACACACACACACACACACACACACACACACACACACACACACACACACACACACACACACGGGCCCGTGCCCACCCACCCACTCACACACACACACACATACAATGATAACAAGGTCACAACCAATGTTAGGTAGGTTACTCAAGGTCTGACCAGCGCGTTGGCCAAATGCTGTAGGTCAGACATCTGCTAAGTCGTAGCTGCCACGACCCTCCTTGATTCAACCCCCCTCATCTCAGTCATTAATTCATTTCTCAATCAAACTTAATTCATGCATAGAGTGGTCTCAAAACTTAAGTTAACGTCGTATATCATGGACCATTCCACACGCGATCACACCTTCTTGATCAGGAAATTGAAACTGAAACTGTAACCGTTCGTTCGTTCGGGCAAAGGCGGGGAGATTTTCCGGAGGATTTTGTTTTAGAAAGGTTCCACTGTAGAGTTGATCTATCTTACCACAAGAGAGTGGCAATGTCGAAACTGACAACGAAACGTCAGATAAATCTTTACAATGATACACGTGGACTTTGTGAGACTCGGCATCATGTGACCCACTGTTATCGATTTCGGCCTCAAGTTGAGCGTGATGGAAACAAAGGTGAGAAAAGACACGTTGAAAACAGGCAATGTAAGAACGGCAGAGAGAGAGAGAGAGAGAGAGAGAGAGAGAGAGAGAGAGAGAGAGAGAGAGAGAGAGAGAGAGAGAGAGAGAGAGAGAGAGAGAGAGACATACGGACAGACAGAAAGAGAGACAGAGGCAGTGGAAAACAGACAGACAGAGAGACAGACAGGCAGACAGACAGACAGAGGGAGTGAGAGAGAGAGAGAGGGGAAAGAGGGAGGAGAGAGA
>JADBJO010002417.1:86249-91249 GCA_016801955.1 Conus betulinus
TGTGACAGCAGCAGAAAACGAAAACGATTCCTTAATAGTCCGTTGAGAGAATACTCTCAAAGCGTGGAAGAGTAGATACCCCTCCCCCCCTCCCCCTCCCCCCCCCCCCCCCCCACCCCACCCCGTACACCCACTCCCACCCACCCCCTACCTGCTTTTTCCCCGCTCTTAAAAAGTATCGGAAGTGAAGTCTTTCTTGATTTATGGCATTTACAGACCTGTAGAATTAGGCTCTGAATCAATGTTGAACGGATCTTTTTGTTTTTAGATTACCCTAAATCGATGTTGAACTGGTTTCAATTATCATCAGCATCTCATTGTATGTAAGACACGTAATTTGGAGCTGCATCAGTCGAGAGTGAAAAAGGGGAAGTATTTTTTTTCATGTTTGAAATATCAGTCAAGCACATGCTTGCACACACGCTCCACACTATGAAACTGACAGATCACTATGCTCTATATCCAGCATGTCAGTTTCCTACTGGTAGAAGCACGAAAATCACGCACACACGCGCGCACACACACACACACACACACACACACACACACACACACACACACACACACACCACACACAGCCCTCTCTCTCTCTCTCTCTCTCTCTCTCTCTCTCTCTCTCTCTCTCTCTCTCTCTCTCTCTCTCTCTCTCTCTCCAGCACGGCAAGAAGTAACAAGACGTGCGGACTGGTCCATAACGATACGATACGCTACACCACATCTCCTAGGTTTTGAAACCACACTGCGCATGATTTCAAGCTGATGGGTAGATGAATCAATGAATGAAATGAGATGACTGAAGAAGAGGGTCTCATGGATACGACTTCGAAGATCAGACCATGGCTACCTGCCTAGCACCAGCTGCGCAAATTGTATCATTCTGTGAGTGTGTTTACGACTTAGCAGATGTCTGACCTACAGCATTAGCCCAACGCCCTGGTCAGACCTTGGGTAAGCCACCTAACATTGGCTGTGGCACTCTGGGGTGGTGGTGATGGTTATAGTTGTTGGTGGTCGCACGTGTCTTTGTACATATCATATCAGTAAGGTAAGCAACGGACAAACAGACATATACCACAACTTTCTAAAAACACCTGCACACACCCCTACCCCCCCCCCCCCCCCCCCCCCCCCCCCCATGGCCGCACCCATGGCCGCACATACAAACACAATGTTTTCTTTTTTTTAATTTTCATTTACCTGCATCCTTTTCGTTGTTTATTATCATTGTTGTGGTTGTTGTTGCCATTAGCCACGAGATCCTCTCCTTAAATTCCCTCATCTTAGTCATTAATTCGTTTTTCATCTATTAGCTTTAAATCATGCGCACGCAATGTGGTCTGGAAACTTAGCGAATGTGGTGTAGCAGCCTCCATGGACTAGTCCGCACGCAGTGATGAAACTGAAACTGAAATTGAAACATCCACCACCAACCACCACCCACCCCCACCCCCCCCCCCCCCCCCCCCCCCCCACACACACACACACACACACACCACACACACACGATATTTGTGCCTTTGGATGGCACACAAGACAACCATCTCATTCCCTCCACCCATCAACACTGGCATATCTCTAGGCATCAAAAGACCAGGGTTACCAAGTTAAAGTGGCCCATGAATCTTGTGTTGTTTCTTTTTGGCACCAACAGGCACAGCCACAGACAAGCACAGACACACACAGAGGCACATACACACACGCGCGCGCACGCACGCATGCACGCACGGATACATACAGAGACAGACAGACAGACAGACAGACACAGACACAGACACTAAGAGGGGGGAGAAAGAGAAAACTCTCTCTCTCTCTCTCTCTGACTGTCTGTCTCTCTCTGTCTCTCTCTCTCTCTCTCTCTCTCTCTCTCTCTCTCTCTCTCTCTCTCTCTCTCTCTCTCTCTCCTCTCTCTCTCTCTCTCTCTCACCGTGGCACACACACACACACACACACACACACACACACACACACACACACACACACACACACATACTACACACACACATGTACACACAACAACACACACACACGCTACACTACACTACACTACACCACACTACACTACACTACACTACACTACACTACACTACACTACACTACACTACACTACGCACGCACGCACGCACGCACGCACGCACGACACGACACGACACGACACGACACGACACAAGACACTACACTACACTTCTGCTAAAGGCATGAGAAAGTCTGCAGACAATGGTATGAATAATTATGGAAAATATTTGTTAAATATGTGCACAACCTTTGGACTGTGGATTCTAAATGGCACATGTAATGGGGATGCTGACGGCAACTATACGTTCATATCAGAAGCAGGATGTAGCGTTAATGATTACTTTCTACTGTCTAAGGAATTGTTTTTCGGTTTCGCGTCTTCATGTGAAATGGTGATCTCAGAGAGAATAGAATCAGATCATTTGCCAATCGAATTAAATTTTAGATTTTCTGAAAGAAAAACCAGATCGCAAGTAAATCCCACAGAAACAGACCAAGTCATTGAAAAGTTTGTGTGGAACAATGATTTAAGGTCAGTCTATACTCAGAAAATGACACATCAGAAGAAACACGGTTGGTACTTGATCGTGCCACAAAGTTAATTGATCATGACTTCAATGGTGCTTTGCATCTGTTTAATGACTGGATTAAAAAGCAAGCAAGTTGTATGAAAAAGAGAATTAATCTAGCAAAGTATGACAAAAACAGTGATTGGTATGATAAAGAATGTAGGTTAAGCAAAGTTAAGGCAAAAGGGCTGCTTGCGATTCTTAGAAAAAAAACGAGAAGGAAAGAAGACCGTGATGCCTACTGCATAGCAAGAAGAGAATACAAACATCTGATAAAGAGAAAAGTAAACAGTATAACGATATGTTGTTAGACAGACTTATTTCATCAGTGAACAATCAGAGAGAATTTGGGAAACTGTGCGTAAAATATCCTTTGAAAGAAAACGTGTTCAAAATAGTCTAACAGTCGATGACTGGTTCAAACACATTTTAAAGATTTACTTGAATTAGAAATACAACAGATGTTATTAATTCATATGGAAATGGCAATGATATCGATGAGGAGGAAATTAGTTCTATAAACCGTCCAATAACAATGAAGAAGTTCTGCTAGCTGTGAATAGGTTTAAAAATGGAAAGCTGCCGGACCGGATGAAATTATTGGTGAGTTGTTGAAGTATGGTGGGGACCGAGTTGTTGACTTTTTTGTAAAGCTTTTTAATACGTTGTTTGATAAAGGCGTGTTCCCGGACAACTGGAACAACTCTATAGTGCAGCCCTTGTTTTAAGAAGGGTGACGTTAACGATCCAAACAATTACAGAGGCATTTCACTGTGTGATACGAGCAGTAAAATTACAGCACAATTATTAATAGCAGACTGCAAGAATGGATAAAAGAATATAATCTGACTGGTGAACATCAAGCAGGATTTAAGAAAGGTTACTCTACAGTTGATCACAAGTTTACATTATTGGCACTCGTTTCAAAAAACAGTTTTGTTTCAATCGTAAATTATATGTAGCCTTCATTGATTTTGAAAAGGGCTTTCGACTCTGTTGAAAGGAACTTATTATGGCCCATAATATTGAAAAATGGCATCAAAGGCAAGATATTTAGGTGTATTCGTAGTATGTATGACAATGTCAAAGCCAGAATTAAAATGCGGAGGTAGTGTGACTGATTACATCAACTCAACTGCACCCGTGGAGTGAAACAAGGAGATGCCTGCAGTCCTGTCTTGTTTTCTTTATTCATTAATGAACTAGCATTAGAGGTGATAAGAGAGAGGAGACATGGTGCAATGTTTACGTCTGACTATTTTGAATTATTCATATTACTTCTGGCAGATGATGTGGCCTTACTCTCAGAGACTGCCACTGGCTTACAAACACAGATTAACAGTCTTCAACGTGCAGCTGCAGCTTTGCAGCTGAAGGTCAATATGAATAAAAAGCAACATAGTGGTATTCAGAAAAGGGGGGTATTTAGCTGCCAGAGAAAGGTGGACCTACAACGGGATTGTTATGCCTGTTGTGAATGTCTACAAATACCTAGGAATTTATTTCTCAACAAAGTTAAGTTTTGTTGCTGCATGTCGTGATCTCAGTAGCAGAGCAAAAAACGCGTTATTGTGTATTTTACAAAAGTTATTTAAGCTAAAGTGTTCTTCTCCTTCTTCCTTTTTTAAGTTATTTGACTCACAAGTTCAGTCTGTTGTTCAGTATGGTGCAGAGTTATGGGGCCTTGACAATGCAGCACTCCATTGCGAAAAAAGTGCATTTATTTGCTATTAAGAGATTCTTGGGAGTAGAAATGAGAACACCTAATGACATGGTATACGGAGAAACAATCGATATCCTATTTACATAAATTCAGCTGTAAAGTGTGTTAGGTATTGGCTAAAGCTGACGAGGATGGACGAATGTAGACTACCTTTTAAGGCCTATAGAATGCTTTTCGATTTAGATTTGCGTGACAAGAAAAACTGGGCTTCAAATGTTCGCTGTAAATTGTATACGTTTGGATTCGGATGTGTATGGCTCAATCAAGGAGTAGAAGGGATAAGCGAGTTTCTCTGCAAATGTTTAGGGAAAGGTTAATTTTGTGCAGATGGCAGGACTGGGAATAGCCATATCAATAACAGTGACAGGTTTAACGTTTACAGAACCTTCTGTACTATTCCGGATGCTAAAACATATTTATACTCAATTTGGACAGATATTTAAGGCGTGTACTGATAAGATTTAGGCTTGGTATTTCTGAAATCGAGGTACATCATCGTAATCGTCATAGACAACACAGTGAAGGTGACTTACTATGTCCACTTTGTCAAAGAGAGAAAGAAGATGAGGTACATTTTGTTCTATGTTGTCCTATTTTAAACGACTTAAGAGCACAATACATACCGTTGAAATATTATAAGGTACCAAATCAGTTCAAATTAGCGCGTTGCTTATGGCATGTGTACATGAAAAAAA
>JADBJO010002417.1:93749-103749 GCA_016801955.1 Conus betulinus
CACACACACTCACACACACACACACACACACACACACACACACTCACTCTCACACACACACACACACACACACACACACACACACACACACACACACACACACACACACACACACACACACACACACACACACATTGCTATAGAGAGGGACGGAGGGGGACACACACACACACACACACACACACACACACACACACACACACACACACACACACACATCTTTATTTACGAGGATAATAGATAAGCACTGATGTGCTTTTTTACATCCAGTCCTCGCCCTGAATAGGGTCAACATAAGATAAGGCAACAAAAGAAGCATGCAAAAAGTGACTAGAACTACAATACGATACCAAATAAAAAAAAAATTTAAAAAAAAAAAAAAAAAGAAAAAAAAAATGGGAGAGAGAGAGAGAGAGAGAGAGAGAGAGAGAGAGAGAGAGAGAGAGAGAGAGAGAGAGAGACGAAGAGAGAGCGAAAGGAGTGCAGGGAAGGGCGACAGAGAGCGAGAGGGAGAGAGGGACAAAGAGGCGAGAGTGGGTGCGAAAAGAGCGTTAGAACAATCTGACAATCAAAACATTCCAAGGAGATGCAAGACAAGCAATTTGAAGCACCAGGGGGAAAAATCAAAAAGCACAAATCGGGGGGAGATGCATAATGATGGCCCAGTCACCACCACGTCGGGGGGGGGGGTGGGGGGGGGAGGATGTCATATAGATAATAAATCAAGTCATTCCAACAGAACTGTGTATGTGTGTGTGTGTGTGTGTGTGTGTGTGTGTGTGTGTGTGTGTGTGTGTGTGTGTGTGAGAGAGAGAGAGAGAGAGAGAGAGAGAGAGAGTGTGAGTGAGTGTGTGTGTGTGTGTCGCATAAGAATACAAGCATAACATAACAACATAATGAAAAGATTGCAGGTAAAAGTAGGAAACACACACGTGCGCGCGCGCGCGCACACATACATACACACACACACGCGCGCGCGCGCGCGCGCGCGCAGGCGCGCGCGCGCGTACTCGTATACAGCATACTTATTAAACGGAATAACATGTGCATTTCAAGTACAAAACACTTTCTAAATAGTCAGGGTCAAACAAAAAGCAAAGAGGGTGTTTGTGGTTGTGGGTGGATTTATGGCGAAGTATGCAAGCATTGGCACATAAGATGGTTGAAATAATGGTGTTTGAAGGTTGCTATGCATTGGTGTTGTTTGGTTGATTCAGGGAGCGAGTTCCATTGACAGGAACCTGAATATGTTAAAACTGGATTTGAATAAATCAATTCTAGGAACAGGGACATGAAGTTTGGGTAGAGTCCTTGAGGAATTAATTGAGAATCTGTGAACTAATGTTGAGGGTGCCTTCCCAGACACAATCTTGTGCATTATGATCCCTTTTTGTGTATTCTAATCTCAGACTTAAGGGAAGAACTTGAATCTTTATATAGTCCGAGTCCAGAAGACTACTGCTTTTTTAGGAGGACTAATTTTGAGTGCTCACGCTTGTGTAGGCTTAGCAATGGTTTGAGGGTGTTAGCGCTAGCAGAGTCCCCCATAGATCCATAGTCTATGTATGATTGGATATGAGACTGGAAAAAGAGCTTGCGTGAATGCAGGTCGAGGAAGCGTTTGATTCTGGAGAGTTTGATAACTTTCTGCGAAATTTTGCTGCATGAGGTTATGTGAGTTTGCCAACTAATATTGTTATCAATTGTTATTCCTAGCACTTTGAGGAATGTAACCTGTTCAACTGGTACATTTTTAAGATGTACAGGAGGGAACTTAATAGTGAGATTTTGTCTTTTTTGCCTAGTTGTGATAAGCATGGATTTAGTTTTTTGAGGGTGAAGTGACATGTGATTTAATTCAGTCCATCTTACGAGGTCATTTGCACTTTCTTGTAAAGTTTGTGCAAGAACAGTAACATCAGAATGATTTTGTGTGTATTGTTGTATCATCAGCAAAGAGTTCACAGGTGGATGTAATATAGAGAGGTAGATCATTGATGTAAATGGTGAACAGTAAGGGACCCAGGATAGAGCCCTTGTGGGACGCCATAGGAAAGTGTTTGAAATGAAGAGAAATTTGTATTAATTTTCACACATTGTTGCCTATTTGTGAGATAGGAGCCCAAAAGCGTAAGAGTTTTTGTGGATAAGCCATACAATTTCAATTTTCTGAGAAGAAGGTTATGGGTCTATCACATCAAATGCTTTTTTGAAATCAATAAATAGGACACCACAATATCTGTTGTTGTTATGCTATTTAGCCAGTCATCAACGAGTTGATTAGGGCTGTGTGGCATGAATGGTTGTGTCGGAACCCGGACTGTCTTGGATGAAGCAAGTGGTAAGTATTAAGGTGGTGTAATGTGTGTTTTGTTTATGTGTTTTTTTCCAAAGGTTTGGAAAGAGTGGAAGTGATTGAGATTGGTCTGTAGTTTGCAGGGTCTGAGTTGTCACCTGATTTGTAGATAGGTATGACTTTCGCTTTTTTGAAACTATCGGGAAAATGATTTTTGTCGATGCATAAATTGAAGATGTATGTTAACGTATCTGTAATTGCTGGAGCTGCTAGTTTGAGGATTTTGCCATCTAGGCCATCCACCCCGCAGGCACCTGACTGTTTTAGGTGCGTTAGGTAGTGATAAACTTCAAAGACTGTTACTGGTGGAATATAAAGTTCAGACGTGATGTTTTTTTATCTTGGCAATATTGTTTCAGTTTTTGAAGGTCGTTTTGATCTGGAAGAATCTGTCGTGACAATGTTACTGGCTATAGTGCAAAAGTGGGAGTTCAGCTGTTCGACAGAGATGTCTTTAATTACAGTTGATTTTGAAGAAGATTTATTGTTTGTAAGTTCGTTAATAGCTCTCCATACCAATTTTGGGTTCTGGTTTGATGATATTAGTTCTCGATAATATTTCGTTTTTTCTCTGCGCTTCTGTGAATTTATTGCATTTCTCAGTTTTTTAGATTCCTCTTCATAGCCATGTTGTTTAAGCATATCTCTAAGGTAACCTGCCTCCTGTAACTCTTTAGTGTACCATGCCGGCTTAGGATCATGTCGTACTCTAATCGTTTTTAGAGGGGCGTGTTTGTCATATATTTCTGTAAATGTTTTTTAATCCAAATTCAACAGCAAGATCTGGATGAGTTATGTTGAAAACTGAAGAGAGATTTGAGTTAAGCAAGTCATGCAGAAAATCTTGGTTGTTAAAGTTTGTAAAGCAACGGTAGGTTATTGTCTTGTGTCCCCGTTTTTGGGAATTTTTACTCCTTTTTTGGACCATGTGATACAAATTGGGTAATGATCACTACAGTTTAGAACAGGGACGCAGGCTTCTGCTACGTTAGTTTTTATCTGAAATATAAATATGGTCGATAAGTGTCTTCGAGTTTGGTGTGACTCTTGTTGGAGAATCGATGAGTTGATGCAAATTAAATAGGTTGAATGCTTGTGTCCATTACTTTCTAGGTGTAGAAGGCGTTTGAAGTAAGGGTTTTCGCTGATGTAGAGAGAGAGAGAGAGAGAGAGAGAGAGAGAGAGAGAGAGAGAGAGAGAGAGAGAGAGAGAGAGAGAGAGAGAGAGAATAAAACACATACAGAGATAGAGGTTAAAATAAAGAGTAACTTTACTGTTTAACAATCGGCATGCAGAAGAAGAATTAAACTAAACATGTTTCACACTATAAATCATTTTTATTGCTCTATCCTGTCCCCTCTATCCCAGCTCAATGGATGGATGGATGAATGGTTGGGATGGATGGATGGATGGATGGATGGATGGATGGATGGATGGATGGATGGATGGATGGATGGATGGACCAGAACTTGCGACAGTTTGCAATAATCGGAGCGACGAAGCCTTACTACTACTGCTGTGTTGTCCTCTCCTCTCCCTTTCTTTTGACGCTCTCGTAGGACCATACACCGACAGCCTACCCTGGCAAACCACCCGATATTTCCAGCCTGCAATTTCCCATGATCGATTTTCTCTCTCTCTCTCTCTTCTCTCTCCCTCCTCTCTCTCTCTCTCTCTCTCTCTCTCTCTCTCTCTCTCTCTCTCTCTCTCTCTCTCTCTCTCTGGGTATTAAAGATCTACGACTGATTAATAGTCAGGCAAAACAAGCAATCAATCTCCCCCCCCCCCCCCCCCCCCTTTTTTTTTTTGTCTCTCTCTCTCTCTGTCTCTGTCTGTCTGTCTCTGTCTCTCTCTCTCTCTCTCTCTCTCTCTCTCTCTCTCTCTCTCTCTCTCTCACACACACACACACACACACACACACACACACACACACACACACACACACACGCACACACACACACACACGCGCGCGTGCGCGCGCACGCACGCACGCACGCACGCACGCACGCACGCACGCACGCACGCACGCACGCACGCACACACACACACACACACACACACACACACACACACACACAACATTAAAGACTAGATGCCGTGCGTGTGAATACTTCTACAAGCCTGTCTGTAATATTGAGAGCAAAGTATTGACTGATCACGGTCATCATCTACTCGTATTATCAATTCCATCTCCAAAGAAATCGGTGGCGACTGTTTTTCTCTGAAGACGAATCCATTGCAACTTCGATCCTACAGAGTATTTTTTTTTCCGGTTTTTTCGATGTATTTTAAAGAATTGTGTGAATAAATGACTTGTGAGTTGATTTTAACGTGGTGACAGCACTGATGTGGCCCTTTCCGGTCGGCTGGGCTATAAGCAACATTATCTTACCTACTAACGTGGTGACAGCCCTGATATGGCCCGTTGCGGTCGGCTGGGCTATAAGCAACATTATCTTATCTTTTCCGGTTCAAAACTCTCTTTACCATGGGCTTTCTCAATGGCACTAGTATAAGCTAAGCTTTTTTCTTATTGTGTTGTGGGTTGCTGCTGCTGTTGTAGTTGCTATTCTTTTTTCTTCTTCTTCTTTCCTTCTTCTTCTTGTTCTTTTTTTTTTGGTTTAAAAAACATGAACACATTTATTACAATGTATTCATGGAAGCTTATAATGTTAACGCTTTTCTCAAATCAAAACAACCCCTTAAATACACAATTCGATAGGACAGAATTTCTTAAAAACATTTTTAAAAAATCAAGAAATTTCGTAGATGGATTTAGCTCAGAATGTCATAGCAGTCTGCTAACAAACAGCTTTTTTTTTTTTTCAGCAAACATTGCAAGTTATCAGTTAGTACCTGCATGTCTTATCTCTGTAACAGAAAGTAGAACGTACTTAATCAGTACGAGCTGAATTGCGAATATTCACATGCTTTATTGGAAAAGAACAAACAGTGGTTTTTTTTTTTCTCT
This sequence comes from Conus betulinus, assembly GCA_016801955.1. Lineage (NCBI taxonomy): Eukaryota > Metazoa > Mollusca > Gastropoda > Neogastropoda > Conidae > Conus > Conus betulinus. The sequence goes on from JADBJO010002417.1 coordinate 99,077, forward strand.
CCTTTTTTCTTTTAAAGATTACACAATTTCCATTCTTTTCTTTTGTTTCTGTGAACTTTTTTTTTTTTTTTCTTTTTCTTTTTTTTTTTTTCTATTTTTCCCTTTGTGTGGTATGTGTGTGTGTTCGTGTGTGTGTGTGTGTGTGTGTGTGTGTGTGTGTGTGTGTGTGTGTGTGTGTGTGTGTGTGTGTGTGTGTGTGTGTGTGTGTGTGTGTGTCTGTCTGTCTGAGTCTGTCTGTCTGTCTGTCTGTGTCTGTCTGTGTCTGTCTGTACGTCTGTGTGTGTGTGTGTGTGTGTGTGTGTGTGTGTGTGTGTGTGTGTGTGTGTGTGTGTGTGTGTGTGTGTGTAGCTGCGTGTGTCTCTCTGTGTGTGTTTGTGTGTCTCTGAGTTTGTTTGGTTGATTGTTAATTTGTTGTTTGTTTGTTTGTGTGGGCGAGTGTATGCGTGCGTGCGTGCGTGTGTGTGTGCGTGTGTGTTCGTGCGTCTGTGTGTGTATGTGTGTCTATTTGTGTGTGTGCATTTGTGTATAGTAGTAATAGCATCAGCAGCAGCAGCAGCAGCAGCAGCAGCAGCAGTAGTAGTAGTAGTAGTAGTAGTAGTCTCATTTTATGTCTTTTCACATAATCATGTGCGTGTGCGTGTGTGATGTGCGTGCGTGCGTGCGCGCGTGCGTGCGTGCGCGCGCGTGTGTGTGTGTGTGTGTGCGTGTGCGTGTGCGTGTGAATGTGTGTGTGTGTGTGTGTGTGTGTGTGTGTGTGTGTGTGTGTGTGTGTGTGTGTGTGTGTGTGTGTGTGTGTGTGTGTGTGTGTGTGTGTTTAAATGATGCATACTCCAATAATATTTATACATGTCCAGTTTCCGTTCCCAATTTTTCCTCTTACCTTTTTGCCCTATGAGTCTGTAATGATATCTCTCCAGGCCCCTCCCCGCTCCACACACCCACACATCCTCAATCTTCTCCCTTTTTCCACGACCCCCACTACTCTTCCCTTCCCCAATCCTCAACCCACCGGTACCTACCTACCTTATCCCAGTGTGTGAACTAAGTTGAAATCGGTCTCACTACACACAAATGATGGGAGTGAGAGGAGGTGTGTGTTTGTGCCATTGACAGGCGGACACAAAAGTGTCAGTTTCAATGTCACTTTCAGTGTCAGTTTGATTAAGGAGGTGTGTGTGTGTGTGTGTGTGTGTGTGTGTGTGTGTGGTGTGTGTGTGTGTGTGTGTGTGTGTGTGGAGGTGTGAGAGAGAGAGAGAGAGAGAGAGAGAGAGAGAGAGAGAGAGAGAGAGAGAGAGAGAGAGATCGTGTGTGTGACCTCGTAGGTAGTTAAACACAGAGAGAGAGAGAGAGAGAGAGGAGAGAGAGAGAGAGAGAGAGAGAGAGAGAGAGAGAGAGAGAGAGAGAGAGAGAGAGAGAGAGAGAGAAGACAATGTTGCTTATAGCCCAGCCGACCGCAAAGGCCCATATCAGGGCTGTCACCACATTAAAATCAATTCACAGGTCATTCATTCACACACAATTCTTTAAAATACATCGTCTAAAAATCAAACAACCAAAACTTTGTTAAAAATCTTTCCACTGTGTGTGTGTGTGTGTGTGTGTGTGAGAGAGAGAGAGAGACAGACAGACAGACAGACAGACAGACAGACAGACAGAGAAAGCGAGAGACAGACAAAGACATAGCAGAAACTGAGAGAGAGAGAGAGAGAGAGAGAGAGAGAGAGAGAGAGAGAGAGAGAGAGAGAGAGAGAGAGAAGCAGAGAACAGACAGACAGACGGAAGGGCAGTTGTTGTGTTGTCATCGTCGTCGTTGTTATTGCTGTTGTTGTTGTCGTCGTCGGCGTCGTCGTCGTCGTCGTCGTCGTCGTTGATGTTGTTGTTGTTGTTGTCGCTGTTCTTTGTTCTTGTTCTTGTTATTCTTGTTCTCGCACCAGCAGTTTCAGTATAGCAACATCAGCAGCAACAAGTTAGTAATATCAGTATAAGCAACAGCAATGTTAGCATCAGTAGTAGTAGTAGTAGTAGTAGTAGTAGTAGTAGTAGTAGTAGTAGCTGTAGTAGTAGTAGTGGTAGTGCTGTAGTAGTCGTAGTGGTAGTAGTCGTGGTGGTGTTGGAGTAGTGGTGGTAGTAGTAGTAGTAGTAGTAGTAGTAGTAGTAGTAGTAGTAGTAGTAGTAGTAGTAGTAGTAACAGTAGTAGTAGTAGTAGTAGTAGTAGTAGTAGTAGTAGTAACAGTAGTAGTAGTAGTAGTAGTAGTAGTAGTAGTAGTAGTAGTAGTAGTAGTAGTAGTAGTAACAGTAGTAGTAGTAGCAGCAGCAGCAGCAGCAGCAGTAGCAGTAGTGATGGTGGTCTTATTTGTGTTCTTGTTGAGTCTGTCGTGAATTTAGACGAACACCAGTCCGTATTTTCTTTGTTTCACAGTTTCTTTGTTTTCAGCAAAAAAAAAAAAAAAAAAAAAAAAAAAATCCAAGAACATGTCACTCTAAAAAGAAAACGAAAATCACTGATACACTCAGAAAAAAAAAAAAAAGACAGCTACACATGATACGAGGTGGAACCTTACAACCTTTGCACAGTCTCATTACCCCCCTTGACCTGATTGCACAGTCTCATTACCCCCCTTGACCTGATTGCACAGTCTCATTACCCCCCCCCCTTGACCTGATTGCACAGTCTCATTACCCCCCCCTTGACCTGATTGCACAGTCTCGTTACCCCCCTTGACCTGATTGCACAGTCTCATTACCCCCCCTTGACCCGATTGCACAGTCTCATTACCCCCCTTGACCCGATTGCACAGTCTCATTACCCCCCTTGACCTGATTGCATCGTTCGGCTGGAGTAAATGGCGTGAACCTGACTGAAACAAGATGTGCCACGACCATTTCCCATTCACATGGCTTGTCGCTGCCATGAAAAGTATCTGCCGTCATCACACTGAAGATTGTGTCACGGTCTACATCAGAATTAAGATAGTTCGGCCTACGTAGGGCCGTACGGCGTCCAGTCTTTGACCGGAACAACACCATGAGAACAAATAGGCCTACACATCAAGGTGAGCTAGCGGATTTTTTCTGAAAAAAAAGAAAAAAAAAAAAAATCCTTTGTGAGTTTCAAAGTGAGGGGACTTGAAGGAGGAAATTGAAACAAACTTCAAACAAGATTTATTGCTCTTGCCGAACGAACAAGGCAAATCAATCACAAGACAAAACACGACGTGTTTCGACGTCTTGTTGTTGTTGTTGTTGTTGTTGTTTGTTCTTCTTCTTCTTCTTCTTCTTCTTCTCTCTTCTTCTTCTTCTTCTTTCTTCTTCTTCTTCTTTTATTCTTCGTCTTCTTCTTCTTCTTCTTCTTCTTCTTCTTCTTCTTCTTCGTATTCTTCTTCTTCTTCTTCTTCTTCTTCAAGCAAGACGAGCAAAATACAAGACAATGAAAGCGAATTCCACATCTATTTCACGCCTAGCTTGAGGAGATAGGTGATTGTTTGTTCTTCGTTTTCGTTCCATTAAATGTTGCTTGTCTTGCCTGAAGAAGAAGAGACCTAAAAGGTCGAAACGCGTCGTGTTTGCCTTTTTCGTTCGGCGGAATTGTGTGTTTTTTCTTTTAAGGTCAAAAATGGATAGCTCTCTTTCACTGCAGGAAAGCACACGGATACATCCAGGTACACAAACAACCTACCTGACATACAGAAAAAGGTCTACCCTTTTTCCATCCTGAAATTCCCACGACACTCTTCAAAATGTGCATGAATTGTACATCCACATACAGAACTGTCTGATGGTTTCAAGAAAGACACTCAAGACCTCATTACTGTGTGTGTGTGTGTGTGTGTGTGTGTGTGTGTGTGTGTGTGTGTGTGTGTGTGTACTTGCGTGTTTGTGCGTGTGCGTGCGCGCACGTGTAAAATATACGTGCATGTTTGTGTGTGTGTGTTTATGTGTAATGCGTGCGTGTGTGTGCGCGCGCGCGTGCGTGCGTGTGTGTGTGTGTGTGTGTGTGTTCGTGGGGAGGTGGGTGGGTGGAGGAGAATACGTGCGCGTGCGCGCACGTGTTAATATGCGTGCGTGTTTGTGTGTGTAGGCACACGGGCATTCACGCGTGCGAGCGCGCGCGCGCGCGCGTGTGTGTGTATGTGTGTGTGTGTGTGTCTCTGTGTGTGTGCGTGCGTGTGTGTGTGTGTGTGTGTGTGTGTGTGCGCGCGCGCGCGCGTGCACGCGCTTGCTTGCTTTAGTACATTCGACAATTACTGTTATTACAACACACTCTCTCTCTCTCTCTCTCTCTCTCTCTCTCTCTCTCTCTCTCTCTCTCTCTCTCTCTCTCTCTCTCTCTCTCTCTCTCTCTCTCTCTCTCTGTCTCCGTGTGTGTGTGCGTGTGTGTGTGTGTGTGTGTGTGTGTGTGTGTGTGTGTGTGTGTGTGTGTGTGTGTGTGGATGAGCGGTGTCATATTACAGATAGGTCCACACGTATCCTGTGTGTCCGTATCCTAATCGATAGAAACCAGTCTGTCACGAACAACACAACACTCACCTATCCTGCACAATCTTCATCGGGGTATGGGGAGGAGGCATTATCAGGATAACATGTGGATTGCGTCCTGGTCGGTTAGCGGCCCGTAGCAACAAACATGAAGCAGATGGCGCACGATTGAAATAACAGGGGGAATGGGGGAAGGG
>JADBJO010002417.1:106249-183749 GCA_016801955.1 Conus betulinus
CACCACCACTACAGCAATGCAAAGGAATAATACATATTTTATCTCTTGACAATACTCTCTCTCTCTCTCTCTCTCTCTCTCTCTCTCTCTCTCTCTCTCTCTCTCTCTCTCTCTCTCTCTCTCTCTCAAAAAATGTTTTTCGAAGCTCAGTGTCTCTCATCACATCAACTATGCAAATTGTGATCTGGGACTGTCAAGCAAAAGTTCACCATAGAAAACTAGATTCAATGCACAGAAAAACTGCAAAGATAATTCTGCCAGATTCATCCTTATCAACCTCCGAAAGGCAAAAATTTAGAAAGAGAGAGGTTTATTTACAAGTCTTGTCCTGTAGTTTTTGTTTGTCTGTGTCCTTGGTGTCCTCAGTCACTCCGTTTTGAAACTCCGAAAAGCAGGCTAAATTAAACATGCTGCCGCTGCAAACACAACTAGGTTTAAAACAAAAACTGTACTTATATATAAAGTACACAATTATCTGTTGTTATCTTGCCTGAAGAAGGCCTAAGAGGTCAACACGCGTGATGTTTCATTTTGTAATTTGTTAGTACCTGTGACCTGGTGGATTTACTTTGATTTCCTTTTAGAATTTGCTTCAGTTTCCGCCTGCAGTCACCTCCCTTTGAAACCAAATCGTCAGCGTTTTGAGGCCTACCTTGAGTTTGAGCTAGCATTTGATAATTGTTCAACGGAGCGACACCCAACCAATCATTTCGCTTATTTTTCTTTTTTTTTTTTTTCCCCCATTTCCATGGGCCAGAATAGCTCAGTTGGTAGAGCGCCGGTCTAGTGATCCTGGGGTCGCAGGTTCGAATCTCCGTCAGGCCCGTTTCGGTACAGTGGGATTTTTCCCTCGGAGTTAACGTTGGTTCTGGTTCCATTTCCTATACAGTTCTTCGAATGAGACTATAAACCGAGGTTCTGTGTGTGAACGCGCGCATAACATCTTGCACACACATAAAATCCTATCACCAACTTTCGGGAAGAGAAGGCCAGTTTGGCCATTGATATGGATGACACGTTACACATAGTATGCACCCTGCGTGAGCAATTGAAAGAATGAAGTAAGGATATTGAGTGAACGATATTGGACGATATTGACTGGATGACACGGAAAACGACTGAATGAAGCGCCAGCTGGCAGCTCTCTTCAGTCAGCAATACATAGGTTGGCAGCCCGTTGTGTAAACCAGTGTGGATTGTAAAGCGCTTAGAGCTTGGTCTCCAGCCGAGAATAGGCGCTATATAAGTATTCATTATTATTACATACAATCTTCCCCACAGTTGATGTCACATTCTAGTCCTTGGCGCCTGGCCCTATCTTTGCGCGAGGTGGTGTCTCCCAAATAGTTCCATTCCTTTGATTTTAATGAAGTCAAAGTTAAAGTCAAATTCACTTAATATCTCAAAAAAACGAGAAAGAAATTAAGACCAGGCGCCACATCTAAAATACACGCAATAGAGGATAGTACACGAAATAATCAATGAACAATTCTCTAAAACAAAATGACTTTGCACTGCACCCACATCACTCAGCCTGCATACATATATCCAAAGACCTTTGACAACATTGCGACATTAGCATCGCATGTTTAAGAATACCAAGCAATGCCAGAAACAGAGCTGCAATAAACATAATTATGGTAAACAACAAAATACGTAAGCTAAATAGCGTTAAAATCCAAAAAAAGCGACAGCAAAGAGCGGGAATTGAACATGTCATTTTAAACATATTGTTTGTTAAAAAGAAAATTGAAAAAATACAAAAAGAGAAAGAAAGGAAGAAAAAGAAAAAAAAATGATTGAGTCATTCAATGCATAAACGCTATTATTCCTAAATGTTTAGTACTCTACACTGAATTATAGCCACCTGCCATGTACCTGATGGGATTATGAAAGAAAAGAAGGTAAATCAAATTTCAGACTTAAAAAAAAAAAAAAAAAAAAAAAAAAGAAACCTCTCAAAAAACAATGTTAGCTTACCTGTCTATAAATACTCGACTCCTTAAGCAAGGCCTTGGCGCACTCAATTTTGGTGTGCAACCTGCAAACGTTCCTCGCCCTCGGCTGTTGGCTGACGTGGCGGGCAGCAGAACTCGGATCGAAAGTAGGTGATGGCAAGTTGTCATGGAAACGTGCTGATGAGAATCAATTTTGGGTCTGCGCAGTTACGCCGCTTGAAACAGCGTCTGTATGCCTGTGGTGTCACTTAAGTAAGTGTGGTGTCCTTAAGCACAGAAGTATAATATCCTTAAGTAGAATAGAAGTGTGTTGTCCTTAAGTACAGTGTTGTCCTTAAGTACAGAGTAGTCCTCCTTAAGAACAGAAGTGTAATGTCCTCAATTGTAGAAGTGTGGTGTCCGTAAGTACGGAAGTGTGGTGTCCTTAAGTGCAGAAGTATGACGTCGTTAAGTTCAGATGTGTGTTGTCCTTAATTACAGAAGTGTGATATCCTTAAATGTGGAAGTGTAAAGTTCTTAATGTTAAAGTGTGGTGTCCATAAGTGCAGAAGCGAGTTGTCTTTAGTGTAGAAGTGTGGTATCCTTAAGTGCAGAAGTGATGTCCTTATAGCAAAAGTGTGGTATCTTTAAGTGCAGACGAATAATGTCTTTAAGAGCGGAAGTGTGGTGTCCTTAGGGTAGAAGTGTGGTGTCCTTAACTGCAGAAGTGTGATGTCCTTAAGTGAAGTGTGGTATCCTTAAGTGCAGAAGTGATGCCCTTAGAGCAGAAGTGTGGTATCCTTAAGTGCAGACGAATAATGTCTTTAAGAGCGGAAGTGTGGTGTCCTTAAGTGTAGAAGTGCGTGTCCTTTAGCGCAGAAGAAGGATGTTCTTTAGTGCACAAGTGTAATGATCTTAAGTGCTGAAGTGTGGTGTCCTTAACTTAAGAAGTGTGGTGTTCTTAAGTGCAGAAGTGTTATATCTTTAAATGCCGAAGTGTGTCTTTAATTGCGGATGTGTGGCATCCTTCAATGCAGAAGTGTAATGTCCTTGAATGCACACGCGTGCTGTCCGTCGGAGCAGAAGTGTGGTGTCCTTATGTACAGAAGTGGGGTGTCCTTAAGTGCCCAAGTGTGTTGTCCTAGTACAGAAGTGTGATGCCTTTAACCGCAGACGTGAAACGTAGCGGATGTGGTGTAGCGTACATAGACTAGTCCGCACGCGGTGACAATCGTGATGGAACAGACTGAAATCTCTCTTTCGTGTGTGTGTGTGTGTATGTGTGCGTGTGTGTGTGAAGAGGGAGAAGGATCAAGACTGACTGCTTGCGTTCTCACAGATCCAAGTTGGTAAAAGACTTGAAAATTTTGAAATAGTAACTGAGAATTTTTGTATGGGTACCACTTACAAGGAGGCAACCCCCACCGGAGGAGACACTGCACTGCTGCCGAGTCACTTCAGTGGTGTTCAGTGGTGCCTGTTCTGATCCAACATACAGCAGGACACTACCTACTAAGCCCCCTACTGACGACAATCATTGCTTAGTCACAGAGCCGGCGTGGGCGAGTGAGTTCGCCCTCCAGAGAGCGCCACGTTGCATTATACACTTCTTCACAACTACCACTATCATCATCTCTCTTTTGAATTGAGTGTTGTTTTACAGGCGGAGAGAAAGCACACAGACACCATACACCAGATTGGTTTCTGCTCATGCATCGATCAACTAACTGCACTTACCTGCAGAATGGTAGGTAACCGAGGGACAACTCCATTGTTGCATTGGGGTCTTTGACGTGTGCCAGCAGCATGGTTACATTTTATCTTTCTTTTTTCCTTTTTACAGACTTCCAGCTGGAAGATAATATCCTGCCCCTGCGCTCCCTGTCTTATTTGTGTGTGTGTGGGGGGGGGGGGGGGGGTGTCCTCCAACCTCCAATTATTCCCACTTTTTTTTTTTTAATTAATAAATCGAGCCTCCATCCTCCATTTTCATCCCCACTTTCTCACTGTACTTCTTTCCTCCAGCAAACTCTCACATACCTTGCATACATAATCTGCGAGTTTGTTTACTGATGGACATTCTTTTGCTGATTGAAACTTCTTTCTGTTAAGTTTGATAAATGGCGTCTGGGTTTGATAATGTCCTAATGTTTGATGTGCTGACATTTTCATATTATTACATATAATACTTCTGACTAAAGGAAACAATAAAGCAAAAGAATGAAGACCACAGTAACAATCCATTCTACAGTAAATTTGTGTGCATGTGTGTGTGTGTGTGTGCATGCGTGAAAGACAGAGAGAGTGTGTGCGTGCTAGCGCAAACAGGCACTTGTAAGAGTATGTGTGCATGCATGTGTGTGTGTGTGTCTGTGTCTGTGTGTGTGTGTGTGTGTGCGTGCGTGCGTGCTAGTACATGCGTACACGTGTAAGAGTATGTGCATGCGTGCGTCCATGTGTTAGGTCTTCAATTTAGGTGTTTCGAAGCCTCTCACTGAGGATTTGATCATGGTACGCCAGGTTGAGGGATCTTGCGCAGCTTCTTCCCAGGAGGCAGGGCGATGCTACAGCACTTCAGCAATAATGAACTTAATATCATTATGGCATTTGGTCAGAGTTCGGGGTTACCACAAAGGTCAAGTAGTAACAACATAGTTTGACAAGATGAGAAATCCCCCCTGGCTCTCTGAAGAAAAAAAAAGATTTGTGAAAAAGACGGATATTATCCTGGAATTTGGGGTCAACAAAATAGTTTAATGCTATCTGTCAGCAAAAATAGCAGAATGATGCAATACCTGTGGACTGTTTGTGTTTCTACGCCACTGTTTGAGCACAAGGATTTGGGAGTGAAAGTCTTGCAGATGACAGAGAAACGAAAGTTCATGTGGATCGTCTTATAATATAAAAGGAAGTGGACATGGGATCTGTCTCTCTCATCAGACACAGAGTGGGTCAATAGCTGGACTGTTGCAATGAATATGTTTTGGTGATGGCTGATCTTGTGACCAAAGTAAAGTGAAGTAACTTATTCACAAAATCTGGACGATTGCCCTCTTCATCTATTTCTAGGTCTAGACAAAGACAGCGCAATGGAAGTGAATCTGGCTTGTTTTTCAAACATATTATCTTATCAATGTCCACAGTCCTTTCAAACATCTTAAAACACAAATCTTGTTAAACACTTGGGGGTTAATAAAAATTGCTTGAAGAACTGGATACCACTGATTTTTTTTTTTTAACAAGATTACATTGTGTCATTCATTAGTGACAAAAAAAATGAAACGAATGACAGAAAAAAAAAAAAACCACCACTGCCCTTCATTTTTGGGTGTCAATCATGCTCTCATTCTCAGCCCCACCCCTACCCACCTCTAGGGCACTGAATCTAATCATTCTTTTTTAAAACTTGTTTCAATTTCCACCTGCAGTCATCAACTTGTGCCCAATTTAAGTGATTGCTCGTTCTTCCTTTTCGTTGTCCTGAATGTTGCTCCCTCGCCTGAAGAAGACCTAAGACGTCAAAACTCGTGTTTTGTCTTGTAATTTGTCTGTCCCTATTGTTTGGTGGACTTATTGATGATAATCTTTTTAAATAGGTAATTATCTGTTATTCAAAACAAAATAATAAAGTAAAATTCAACCTGTGGAAATTCATGTTTAACCCGGTTGGTTTTGAAGCAAGGCAATTACAGACAGAAACTGAAACTTACAAGCTAAAACAGGATTACATAGCAGCCATTTAAAAAAAAATACAAAACAAGACAATGCATTTCAACCTACTGGTCTTTTTCATCAGGCAAGACAATGTCATCATTCATAACAATGAAAACGAAATGTGAACAAGCAGTTGCTTATCAGTAGCAAAAAGAAACTAAAAAATAAGAAGATAAACAACTGTTTGTTTGTCCTTTGTTTTCATCGTTTTTGTCTGTTTTGTGGTTTGCCTGTTCGATTCGTCTGTCAGGCCAGAATTTTTACTTTTTCCCTCACGTTAATATCCAATACATACATTAAGGCAAACTAGGCCTACTGATTGCATGCATGCATCGGGGGGGAAAAAGGCTTCGTGTACATTTTCTGGTCCTCCATGGTGAAGACTTCTACTGGGATCAGCTGCCATGGTGAAGTGGTTAGCATCGCAGACGCCCACTTGGCACGTCATGGGTTCCATTCCCAACAGAGCCATGTGGGATTTTTCTGCCCCGAATGGCCTACCCTCAACACTGTTTTAAACAAAAGCTCAAAAAATGTGCACATCGATTACATCTGTTACAACTTACCAAATTCAGTTGAAATCCGTTCAACATTTCCAATCCATTAAATCAGAGCTTTCGTAATTTCTTTCTAGAAAGTCATTTAAATTCTTTTTGATCGCCGCTCTTTCACTGAATTTGTTTTTCCAATCGTGTAACGTTTCATCAAGAGAAAACCTCAGGGATGGCTTTTGAGTTGATTTGATGCTGGAATTTATGAGCCTTGTGCTGCATTTGTTAAAAGTGATTTGCATTTCACGTCATCTAATATTCATGTCTAAGAGGGAGAGATGAAGAACAGACCACACTGGCAAAGTCTAAAATTAATAATCTAGTTTTTAGTTCAGCTTTGTGTTCGTTACAAACAAAACATTGCCTTGGACGGCGAAAGTTAAAAACATGTAAAAATCTGTTATTATTTTAGTCATCCATTTTTATTCCCTTACCTCCAAAATAGCAGCATGCACACACACACACACACACACACACACACACACACACACCTTGATGTTTTTTTTTTTATATTAATCTTCCTTTCAAACCTACCTCTTGTTTGTTATGTAGTCTGGTTAGATATTTTATATGGTGTTGGCAGTCTTCGTGTGATTACATGTATATACCTCACACCTGCACACACACGTACACAAACGCCCGCACATATGTAAGCACACACAGACTCGCTCTCTCTCTCCCTCCCTCTGCCCTCTCTCTCTCCCTCCCTCTGCCCCGCCCCCCTCTCTCTCTCTCCCTCTGCCCCCCACACCCCCCCTTCTCTCTCCCTCCCTCCCTCTTTATCTCTCTTTTCTAATATCATACAATTTTTATGAAAAAACATAGAATGAAAACTACTACTACTACTACTACTACACACACACACACACACAATTCGGCACACTCTAGCTGGCAGCAACAATATCTAAGTGGTAAGTTTCATTGTTCATGCAGCTCATATAATACTCAAAAGCATGTTGTCCCAGTGTGTGATTCTCTCTCTCTATCTGTATGAAGACGTACATGAAGTGTGTGTGTGTGTGTGTGTGTGTGTGTGTGTGTGTGTGTGTGTGTGTGTGTGTGCGCGCGCGCGCGCGCAGGTTCACATGCAAGAATGAGAGAAAGAATGAGAGATATTTAGGTGTGAACACACATTTATCACACATAGAGAGAGAGAGAGAGAGAGAGAGAGAGAGAGAGAGAGAGAGAGAGAGAGAGAGAGAGAGAGAGAGAGAGAGAGAGAGAGAGAGAAAGAGAATGTATGTGGGTCTGAACACGCTATTTCTCAGCCTGTTGCAGTCTGCTGAGAGTTCTGGGATAAGGGGATTTGTCAGAAAGATTGTGTCCCATCTACAAAAAAATTTAAAAACAAAAACAAAAAAAAAACAAAAAAAGAAAAGCAACGTCTTGGTCGATCGTCCCGCACACAATATCAAGGAAAAAGAAAAAACAAAAACAAATGACTCCAATCTTCCCTAGGATTAACAGGGAGGGGCCTGGAATGAGCTGCCTGTAGACACTGCTGGAGTTATGGCTTCTTGACACCTTTAAGTCAAGAGTTACACAATAATTTTGCAGACTCCCCTCCCCTCTTTAAAAATGACCCCCCCGAAATTCAATTAGGATTTCTCTACAGGCTACTTCCAATTCAGTGGCGGGCGACCATCCCCAACCCGGCGGGTCCCCGGGTGGCGGATAGGGGAATAAGTCAGGCTCGCCTGGTCGAATAAGCAGTCCCGGACCAACTGGCGGTGCTCCCAGCAGGACGGGGTGGGGCAGCAGGTGGCACTGCTGCACTCAAGAAAATACCCCATATGTCCCATGACGGGTTCATCACGCGATCATGAGGCGCGTTAAAACCTCTAGCTACGGGGTGGGGACCCTCGGAGAGAGAAAATCCCCCCTGTGCTCACAGGGCAGGACTTTGACCATGAGCTAAGGGCGGGGTAACCCCTACAGAAACCTCGAGTGCTGAAGACGGAGGTGTTGGGCTGCACGGCGCACTCTAATAAACCACGACACCACGCATCATCGCCATATGACAATGTCAGCCAGCCGAGATGAGAATGGCGCTCGCCCATTGAGGTCCCTCCAGGATGGGGCAGCGCCGGGCTCCGAGCCTCAACGGAGTCCACCCACAGCGACTGGAGGTCCCTCTCGTCCGCCTTGTCAGCCAGGGGGCGGCAGAGGACAGCGACTGGCAGCACTTCAACAACAACATCCAAGAAGCAACAACCTTTCAAGGTGATGCATTGGAATGCAGAAGGAGTCATGAAAAAAAAGACGGAGCTTGAACACATCCTGCACGAGGAAAACATCAACGTCTGCTGCATTCAAGAAACCCACCTGAAAACGGGAAAGGCATTCAAAATCCGGCTACCAGCCATTTAGATGGGACAGAGCTGACAGAAGCAAGGGCGGAATCCTGACACTTGTCCGGAACAACATCGATGCCAGCGAAACAGCAGTCCACATGGAGGGTGCTGAGTACCAGATGATTCGGGCCAAACTGAATGACACAGAGTTGCACATCCTGAACTTCTACTGCCCTGACAACCAGCCACTGTCACTCGGCACCATCAACGTCCCAGGCTCGAGCTTTATCGCAGTAGGTGATTTCAACAGTCACTCCCAGAGCTGGGGTTACAGCCAGATGGGATCGCCGAGGAGAAGAAGTGGAAGACTGGCAAGACGAACATCATCTCGTCCTGATCAACTCCCCAAGTGACACTCCAACCTTCTACTCCAGACGATGGCGCACTACCTCCACCCCAGACCTTGCTCTCTGCACTGAAGATGTACACCAGGACATCACCAGGGAAGTGGGAGAGCAGCTAGGAGGTAGCGATCACAGGCCAGTGTTCCTGAAGATCAACAAAAAAGCACAGCCAGTCGCCCAGTGCCCGCACGCTGGAACTACAAGAAGGCAAAATGGAGGCTTTTCAGTCACCGCACCAACGTTCTCACCAAGGACCTTCAAGTCCAAGGCAGAGACATAAACAATGTTGTCAGAGTCCTGAACGCCAGCATCTTGCAGGCTGCCAAAGAGACCATTCCACGTGGTGCTCAGAAAGAGTACAAACCCTACTGGAGCAACCAGCTTCAAGAGCTACAGGACGAGATGACAGAGGCCAGACAAGATGCAGAAAACAACCCATCGGACGAGAACCACCTGCGCTGCAGCAGACAAAAGCCAAATTCCTCAAGGCAAAGATCCAGGCCAGGCGCAAAAGCTGGAGAGAGAAGACAGCAGCCCTGAACCTTGAGAAGAAAGGTGGCTCAAAACTGTGGAGAGTTGTAGGCCAACTCAACGATGAGGACAGCAAAGGCCAGAACATCACACTGGAAGAGAATGGAGAGATGCTGACAGGGAGATGCGCAGCTAACCGCTTTGCTGATATCTACGCAAGCGAGAGCACTATACCTGTCAGCACTCCTCAGCAAAGAGAAGCAAGAAGAGAACAGAGAGAGAGACGACAAGACACCAACGTGAAAAACCCATGAAGCAGCCCCTTACTCTCCATGAGCTCCAGACAGCTCTGAGGAAGCTGAAAACTCGGAAATCCCCAGGGCCAGATGGGATCACTAACGAGATGCTGAAGCACCTTGGCAGCACAGCCACCCTCAAACTTCTAGAGGTCTTCAACCTGAGCTGGGAAACTGGAGACTTGGCACAAGTTTGGAGAGAAGCCATCATCCCTGTCCTCAAAAAAAAGGCAAGGACAAGAAGAAGGCTGCCAGTTACAGGCCAATCAGCCTCACCAGCTGCGTCATCAAGACCCTAGAGAGGATGGTCAACCACCAGCGCCTGCTTTGGTATCTCGAGACTGAAAACATCCTGGCTCCTGAACAGGCAGGCTTCAGACAGTTTCGCAGCACAGAAGACCAGACCACCCACCTACCTCTCCCAAGAAATCGAGGATGCGTTCCAGGAGCAAAAGCTTGTCTTTGCCACCTGGATCGATCTACAAAAGGCCTTTGACAAAGTCTGGACTGATGGCCTCCTCGTGAAACTGCATAGATGTGGAGTCGCTGGGCAACATGCTGCATTGGATCAGATCCTACCTCCACAACCGCAGAGCAAGAGTCACAGTCAACGGACGAAAAGGCAAAAAAAAAAAAGTACTGCTGCGACATGGAGTCCCACAAGGAGGCGTCCTCTCGCCTACACTCTTCTTGGTCTTCATTAATGACCTCATCCAAGAACTTCCCAAAGGTATCCATGCTGCACTTTATGCAGATGACCTGGTGCTGTGGTGCAAGGAAGAGCATGCCACTACTGCCACATACAGAATGCAACAAGCGCTGACAAGCTGGCGGCATGGGCAGATGAGTGGTGTGTGGCAATCAACAAGGAGAAATCTTCCACAACACTCTTCACCTTGTCAACAAAACAAAAGGCTGGGCCCATCAAACTTGGAGACACAGCCCTGAAACACGAAGAGGAGGCAACCTATCTTGGTGTCACCTTGACAAGAAGCAAACCTGGCGACCACACATCCAGAAAGCTGAAGCAAAGGCCAGACGAAAGCTTGCCATTCTGCGGAAGCTAGCCGGAACCAGCTGGGGAGCAAACGAACAAATACTCAAGCGCGTCTACCAGGGAGCAGTCAGGCCCCATCTTGAGTATGGCTCAACAGCTTGGTCAACAGCAGCGAAGACCCACCAGCAATCCCTGGATAGGGTCCAAAATCAAGCCCTCAGGATCATCACCGGGTCCATGCGATCACACCAATCAAAGCCATGGAGGAGGTTACTGCCATACAGCCCCCTCCACCAGAGAGAGAGACGCAAAGACCATGGTTCAGGCAGAGAAATTCAAGTGCCTGCCTCAACATCCGATGAACAAGAGGATGCAGAACCTGACCAAGAATCGTCTCAAACGCAGTAGCTTCATCCATGAAAGCAAGAGTCTTGCCAGGGAGCATCAAGATGGCTTGCCACCTGCCAACCCACTGGACCCCTCTGATCTGCCACAGCCCTGGAATGAAGATTTCACAAATCTTCACATCTCACACAACAGTTCCACAGGTTGCCTCAGGAGACTCTCAGGATGACATCGTCAAACGCACTCTCACACTTGCCATGATTGCTGAGAAGTACCCTGAAGAATCCTGGATACATGCGTACACCGACGGCTCAGCAACCAACGCAGTGTCTGATGGAGGAGCGGGCGTATTCATCAAGTCACCTGAGGGACACACCACCACAGCAGGGATACCAACTGGGAAACACTGCTCCAATTATGCTGCAGAAGTTCAGGCCCTCATGCAGGCAGCCTCCATGATTCATGAATCACAGAGCGACTGCACCCAAGTTGTCTTCCTCTCTGACGCGCTGTCCGTCCTGGAGGCCCTTGCAGGAGACAAACTTCCTCGTCTAATGGAGAAACTCCAGGAACTCGCCAAAAGTAGACGAGTAGTCCTGCAATGGGTACCTGCCCACTGCGGAGTCCCAGGGAACGAGGCAGCCGATCAGCTCGCCAAAACCGGAGCCAGAGGAAGACAACCAGACAACAGCGTCAGCTTCGCAGAGAAGAAGACCCTTGTGAAGGCTCTGATGCGACCACAACCCACAAGGGATGCCTTCCATCTTCTGGAGAGACAGGAGCAGGTGGTCATTATGAGACTCAGAACTGGCCACTGCCGACTCAATGGCCACCTGCATAGGAAGCTGAAGCTGGCGCCTTCCCCCTCTGCTCTGTGGTCTTGAAGACCAAACACCAGAACACGTCCTACAGACCTGTCCCCTTCTCAAGGGACTGAGAGAGAAACCGTGTGGCCAACGCCGACTCCGCTGCACACGAAGCTCCACGGCTGCCGACAAGACCTTCATCCCATCCCATCCCCCCTATCCACGGTGACTGAGCTATCATTATGCATTTTCCCCCCTGCATTTGCGTGTTTTTTTTTTCATTCTTATTACTGGTGCTTCAAAATTGATTGTCTTGCATCAGCTTGGTATTTTTTTTGTTAGATTGTTCTAAACATGGGTCTCCCCCCACACCCCACTCTCTCTCTCTTTCATTTTTTTTTTCATTCTGTACCTTATTTTACTTCCAGCCACTTTTTGCATGCTTCTAGATTTGTTGCCTTGTCTTATTTTGCATTGTTGACCCTACTCAGGGTGAGGACTGGGTGTAAAAACAGGCACATCAGTGTTTATTTATCATCCTCGTAAATAAAGAATTTTGTCAGGTCTTGTCTCTCCGTCTCCCATCCCCCTCCACAACCCCCTCCCTCCCCTGCCCCAACATTCCTTCTGTCCTGGTCCAATCTGTAAAGTACTGTTAGAACCAGCTTGATGAATGTGGATGCCTGATTAAAAAAAAAAAAAAAAAAAAAAAAAAAAGAAAAGAAAATATGATGTCCAACACATCTTTTAATAAACCAATGGATCCCACACCGAACCCACCTCGCTCTCTCCCCCACCCCCCGCCCTTACTCTTTCCACTCCTCTGTATATGTGTGTGTGTGTGTGTGTGTGTGTGTGTGTGTGTGAGAGAGAGAGAGAGAGAGAGAGAGAGAGAGAGAGAGAGAGAGAGAGACAGCATAATTTTGCACAGTGATTTTGAAACCAATATTCCTTCTCATGCACCACAAACTCACGAACACTATAGACTGTACAGAACACTTTAGCCTAAACCCCTTGAAATCCGATCCGACACATCATTTTGAAGAGGATATCACAAGAGAGTGTGTGTGTGTGTGTGTGTGTGTGTGTGTGTGTGTGTGTGTGTGTGTGTGTGTGTGACATTTTTCATTTCATTTTTTTTAAATGGATCCTTCATCTTCATTTTTCTTTTCCATTTTGTCATTATCATGGCTTCTATCCCCCTTTTTTTTTGCCTTTTTTCCCCTTCTCTTTCATCCACTTCACACTTTTCTTGTAATAAAGCCTCTTTACCCATTTCCCTCTTTTTAAATCTTTTTTGTTCAAGTTTGGCATGCGTGTGTGTGTGTATATATGCGCGCATGTGTGTGTGTGTGTGTGTGTGTGTGCGTGCGTGCATGTGTGTGAGCAAGTGTGTGTGTGTGCGTGCGTGCATGTGTGTGAGCAAGTGTGTGTGTGTGTGTGTGTGTGTGTGTGTGTGTGTGTGTGTGTGTGTGTGTGTGTGTGTGTGTGTGTGTGTGTGTGCGTGCGTGCATGTGTGTGAGCAAGTGTGTGTGTGTGCGTGCATGCATGCATGTGTGTGAGCAAGTGTGTGTGTGTGTGTGTCACTGGGCCTCCAACTTTTTTTTTTTGCCAAACTTCCTTCCTTCTTTTTTTTCCCTCAAACTTTTTCTTTAGTGTGACCTATCCTCTTTTTTTTTTCTTCCAACTTTTTTTTTCTTTTGAATAGTTTGAACCGCTATTCCCATCTTTCTATTCTTTACATTGGGTCTCGATCCTCATCTCCCTCCTCCCCCTTCTCACTCCCTTCTCCCTTCCCTCCGATTTTGAGTGAGCGAGTGAGTGAGTGAATGTGTAAGCGAGTGTGTGTATGTGTATTTGTGAGTATGTGTGTGTGTGGGTGTAAGGGAGTGTGTGTGTGCATGCGTGTGTGTGTGATGTGTGTGTGTGTATGTATGTGTGTGTGTGTGTGTGTGTGTGTGTGTGTGTGTGTGTGTGTGTGTGTGTGTGTGTGTGCGCATGCGCGTGTGAGTGAATGCATGTGTGTGTGAGTGAATGTGAGTGAATGTGCATGTGTGTGCGTGCATGCGTGCGTGCGTGCATTTCCCATTTCCTCCTGCCTTCTTGTCGTAAGTCTTTAGGCTCCTGTTCTTACACGACTCTCTCTCTCTCTCTCTCATCATTATTTTCTGCTTGAATGATGTTGATTTGTTATCTATATGACTTACATACCTCCATCCCACCCTACCCATGGTGACTGGGCTACTACATGCATCATGCATTCCCCCCCCCCCCCCCCCCCAATGTGTGTTTTATTAGGTACTCCAAACCTTCTTCCTATGATTTAGAGTCAATGTGCTGTTGGCGCACATTCAACGTTATTTTCTACAAAACCTTGTTAATTAATCAAGAAATAAAAACACACCTGACAAAACCCATTATTTTTCTTTCTTTTCCTTACATTGTCTTTTGTATTTTTGATGGTGTGTGTGTGTAAGCGTGTGTTGCAAGTTGGCGTTGTTTATTGAGTAGCTGCTAGCATCTGCCGCCATGCGCACATCTCACTCCTATCACCGACTCTGGTTTTCTGCTGTGCGCTCGGTGGGACTGTCAGTAATTCTAAAAATAGTATGCTAATTAGGAAGAGAAGTCATCCACACAAAGTTTCATATGTGAAGTGTAGGCACTGATTGATGAAAAGTTCAGAGAAAAAAAATCGTTCTAAAAATTTTTATGTCAAATTTCCGGAATGAAACGGAGAGCGATGTTTACACTTGTAGTACACTCACGCAAATCTTCAGGCTTTGGCTACAACTGAGTAAAATTTCAAGTTTGTCTGTTCAATTTCTGTGGAGCACAAAGCTATAAAACAAGCCGTAGTGCAGCTTAACTGTCAACTCCAAAATCGAAATGGCGGAACAACAAGACCGCGTGTGACCCATAAATGCTCAACAGAATCTTTCGAAGATCAACAAGTCATTATCAAACCCCGCAGTTCCAGCTTTTGTGAATGGCAAGTTGCAACCTTATCCAACAGTTTTACATCACATTTCAAACATGTTACTGTCATGTTTTTGAAGATTACATTTTGTTTGGCGACCAAAACACATACTGGGATGACGATGGGGTTGTGCTGATGAGAAAAGTAGGTGTTCATTATTTTACACCCAATTAAAATTCCTGCTTAGATTTCATTTACATGCTACAGATGTACTTTGTATGACTTCAAGGTTTATTTCCTGACCATTTTCAATAACCAGATCTTTCCTGTTTGACCTAAATATCCACTTAATAGGTCACATGACTTTGCCCAACGATGCTTTTGAGGCCCTACGTCAAATTAACAGTTAAAACTAGCACAGCAGCCGTAGGAAAACGTTCAGATTATTTGTGCTTATGCTTCCATTATTAAGTGAATTAAGCAGCAATTTTTAAAGTATCTATCTTATGTACTCTATTGTCACTGGCAATGGTGGTGGTGATGATGGTGATGATGATGATGATGATGATGATGATGATGATGATTGTACTCCATCGTCACTGGCAGTGGTGGTGGTGATGATGATGATGATGATGATGATTGTGCGTGTGTGTGTGTACCTGTGTGTGTGTGTGTGTGTGTGTGTGTGTGTGTGTGTGTGTGTGTGTGTGTGATGTCTGTGTGTGTGCGTACAGTGTGTGTGTGTGTGTGTGTGTGTAGGGGGAGGGGGGGGGGGGGGCATGCATGCGTGCGTGCGTGCGTGTGTGACTTAATGAAATGGTTCATTTATCATCATGATTTAGTCAATGAAATACAACCCTAACTCAATTCATTTTTACTTAAAATGGGGAGTTTGTATTATACTCCCTGTTTGGCTAAGTATACTTACCATGTCAGACCATAGCATTAAATGGCTGTCAGTCAGCTCTGTCAGGCCGAAGTTTTGTGGCGAATGCAGTCATAAGATAGTCACGTGACGCCCACCCTACTTCCGCCGCCTACGGAAGATGCCGATGTTCGTCTACTGTACGTCATTCAATGAGGCCTGCGCGCAAGGCAACCCCGGAACCTTGGCGCTAGAGGGGAAGGTAGGGCGGGCATTAGAGTCTGACATGGTAAGTATACTTAGCCAAACAGGGAGTATAATACAAACTCCCATTTTTTGGCGTCGTATACTATACCATGTCAGACCATAGCAGAATTTAAAGGAATAGGAGGAGGGCCGAGCGCCCTAATGGTTCCTGGGGTAGACCGATATGGCTGCATTGGCCGCCACAAATGAAATCCCTTTAGAACCATCAGCCCTGGTCATGCGGATGTCCCTTAAATAAAAGTTTATGAAAGGGTTCTCCGAACGCCAGTAGGCTGCCTCCAGGAGATGGCGCACGGGGACAGAGTGCTGGAACGCTGTGGACGTGGCCAGCGCTCTGACCTCATGGGCTCAAGGGGAAAGGGCTGGGAGGTCTTTGTACGCCTGGGCATAGGCAGATCTGATAGTATTGGATAGCCACCTAGAGATAGTGCCCGTCGATATGTCTTTATAAGAAGGCGTCTCTGCGAGGAACGCCTGGGGCGGGAACGCTCCCAGTAGTATCTGAGGCACCTAGAGGGGCACAGGTCCATGTCCCCGCCACGCTCGCTGCCTAAGATATCCGCTAGAGAGCGGATCAGAAGGGAAGGAGAGGCCGTGCCCGGTTCCTGGTTCTTCGCTAAGAACTCAGGCAGGAACTTAAGCGAGACCGAGCCGTCTCTGTGAAAGGCGATGTCCCGAGGGTCCCCGCTGAGGGCATGAATCTCACTTCGCCTTCTGGCTGAGGCCAGGGAGAGAAGGAAGGTGGTCTTGAAGGAGAGGAGGTCAAAGGGAATGGAGCGGAGGGGCTCGAAAGGGCTTTTCTGAGGGCGTCTAGTACCAGAAAGAGGTCCCACATGTGGGCGCGCCTAAGGGACTGAGCTTCCCGTAGGGCAACCCCCCCGAGATAGTTCTCTGAGCACAAAACCTCGGCCTGACAGAGCTGACTGACAGCCGTTTAATGCTATGGTCTGACATGGTACGATGCCAAATCTGTTATTTACCTTTCATTTCCATACACTGCCTTGTATTTTTGAAGGAGATTGTGTAAGGGTGTGTTGCAAGTTGGCGCTGTTTACCAATTAGCTGCGAGCCTCTACTGCCATGCACACATCCTACTCCTATCCCTTCCTTTGGTTTTCTGCACTGAGCTTGTTGGGAAATCTATCTATTTTAAAAATGCTAATTAGAAAGAGGAGTCATTCCCTTGTAGTTTCAGCGTCAGCATTGACTGTAAAGTTCAGAGTGAAAAATAATCCTCAAACTATGGCACATGGCACACAAGAAGTTAGGTAAAAGGGTGGTGGTGGGGGTGGGTTGGAGGTGGGATCGGGGTGTACAGTTATGTTGACATGTTTTAAACGTCTTCTTATTAGATAGGTCTTGTTATCCTAATCATATTGATGTAAGTTACATGCCTGTATGTTAACTGAAAGCAGAGATGTGTCATTTCATAACTTGTTTTGGTTGCTGATACAAGAGAAAAACAAAGTTGAAATATGGATTTTGGCATTTTTCAAAGTGTGGTATTCAGATTCTATATGAGCCTCAGGTCTGAAAAAAAAAATTCAGTGTATATTGCAAGTCGTTAACATTAATCACCCATGGTTTCAGACATGTGACATGCCAAGTGGCCTCCAAAAATGGCCCTTAACAGGAATTCCAAAAGTCATAAAAAAAAATTAAAATATTTGAAAAGTCGTAATTTTGCTTCTAATGAAGCTACAGATATGAAATTTATGTCATTTTCTTTGTTTTGAGTTGTTCTGTCATTCCGACTTATTGGAAATCCCCATCAAAAACACATTAAAAATTACTTTGTAGTACCTAGGACTTTTATATTTCTTCTTTTTCCTGGTACTTCAAAATTGTCTTGCATCTCCGTTGCATCTTTTGTTTCTAAAACTGCTCTAAACTGCTCTTTCCCGCACTCCCTCTCTCTCTCTGTGCAAACTTAGTAAATGAGCCCATGCCTTTAAACATTCCAGTTCAGTGTTTGCTTTGCTTAAAAACATGCGAAATGCTGACTGCGGGAGAGTGAGAAAATACAAATATGTAGTTCTTGTAAACTGATTATGAACACGATGATTACTTTGCTGATCACATTTATTGTTGAATGCAGATCAAACTGCTGCACAGTTTTCAATTAATTTTGTTTTTCAACATACTCATTGAATCCAATTTTAATGATCAGAAAGAGTTGGATTTCAGAAATTCCTGTAGAATTTTTGAATTCCTCTCAGAATCCACAAGACAGTATTTTCTTAAAGTTAACAACACAAAAACACCATTGAAATTCAAATTTACATTAGGTTGGTTTGTTGTTTTTGATTTTTTTTTCAGGAACTTCTAATCAATGCAAGTTAAATAAGCATTATCTATGTGGTATTGACAAATAATACACTCAGACCTTTTTAAGGCTGGTCATTGGTTTACATCCACTACAATAATCAAACAGACAGACTGTGGTTCTTATGCTTTTCTCTGTGCAATTCAGCTACCTTAGCAATAATACCAATCAAGATTTATAAAACTTAAAAGAAAAGTTACTGTTCCACCGAATGAAAGAGACAAATTACAAGACAAAACACAATGCATTTCAACCTCTCTTTGGCCTCAGCCAAGACAAACAACATTCAAGACAATGAAAATGAAGAACCAACAATCACAAATCTCCTCAAATTGGGTGCAAAATGGATGTGCCACATCCATTTGAGGAGACTGGTGATTGTTCCTTCTTCGTTTTCATTGTCTTGATTGTTTCTGGTCTTGCCTGAAGAAGGCCAAGTAAGTTGCAACACATGTTTTGCCTTGTAATTTGTCTCTTTCGTTTGACGGAACAGTCGCTTTTCTTTTAAGTTTGTTTCAATTCCCGTGTGCTGTCACCTCACTTTGAAACTAAATTCAATAATAGAACTTTTACCCTTTACAAGATTATGTATGTCATTCACATTTTGGGCAGGCTATATACGTTGTGGAATTCAGAACTTTTTCTTTTTTAGTAAGCATCCTTTTTAACCCTTTCACCGCCATAGGCGCCTTTTGGCGACGAGTTGGCAGGGCGCCATGGGCGCCTTTTGGCGACAAAGTAGGGTGACCTAACACCCGATACTCTCACGATCCTAGTTCATGAGATAAAAAGCCATCAATAAACGTCATAGTTGGGGGATGGTCTGGCCCATGCTCACAGCCATTTGCTTTGTCAGAACACTATTCAGTTCAGTGTTTTATTGACTTTATTCCGATTGTTTTTCCATTCACTATGACGTCACCATCAAGCACTTTACGTACTCGACCTTGCCGTACATTTACCACAGATCAAGTGCTGGGAATATTGAATAGATGGTCAGTTGTTCCTAATACAGATGAAGAAGACCCAGACAGTCACGAGTAAAGAACGTTTAGTGAGGGCTTGACCGAATTATTCCAACGTGAAGCGTTGGACCGTGGCCAAATTGTTATGAGAGGCTGATAAGACGCCCACTTACTACCCTACCGCGTGTGCCCCAGTGTTTTTGCGCTGAGCCAGCCAGCACTGACTGACTGTTCACTAACTCTATGTGAGGAAGCCAACTAAGACTTTAGGCAACGAACTTCACACACACGCTGTGGGCCGACTCTTGCTGGTCGAGGTTGAAGGGGGCGTGGCCAACTGACACGTGAGAGGCCAGTAGCACAGACGTTTTTCGAGTGGGTGTACAGCTGATTATGTAGATCAACTGAATGGCAAGGGTTCAGAGACCAACAGGCACATGAATGACTTTGTGTTCATAAAAAAATATATATATATATACATTA
The DNA here is from genome assembly GCA_016801955.1 of Conus betulinus. Taxonomy (NCBI): domain Eukaryota; kingdom Metazoa; phylum Mollusca; class Gastropoda; order Neogastropoda; family Conidae; genus Conus; species Conus betulinus. Next base: position 125,891 of record JADBJO010002417.1, read on the forward strand.
CTGTTGAGAGTGAAAGGGACGTGTGTGTGTGTGTGTGTGTGTGTGTGTGTGTGTGTGTGTGTGTCCCCCTCTTTCTTTCTTACATGTGTACCAGTTAGGCATAAGAATGTGTGTGTGTGTGTGTGTGTGTGTGTGTGTGTGTGTGTGTGTGTGTGTTCCCTGCTATTGGAGTAGTTGTATTTGTGGCTGTTTCATGCACTTTTCTGTTGGAAATACCATACTTTCTGGTCTTCAGTTGTGAGTGGAGTATTTTTCCCTCCTTGTTGAGAGTTTGTTGGCATTCTTTCTTTATTTTTTACGCTTAGAAGAAACATAACATTTTTTTTTTATTTTGCATTTTTTTTGCACTTGAAATCACTAAAAAATTGAAATTGTTGTTGACTTACAATTACTAACATGTTATGATATAATAAAAGTACAGTGTATCTCCTCCATTTTACAAAAAATAGCATGAGAATGGGTTTTTAGTTCCAGAGATATCCGCGCTTCACATATGCTGGTATACAATAAGAGCTTTTTTGGAAAAAATGGCTGGCGATGGGGATTTATGCAAAATAGAATGTCTGGCGGCGGTGAAAGGGTTAAACACTTGCATCATCACAGGGTTCCTACAGACTCCCAACAATAAAATTCAAGGATTTTTCAAGGAGCGTTTTTATTTTATTTCAAGGCAAGAGGTGGCACGAAAATTAAACCACTGTCCTTTTCAAACTTCTCTCATTTTTTTTTTCTATTGTTTATATTTTTTTTTAAATCATGGAAAATAACATATTCGGGCGATTTCAAAGCTCTTGTGTGATTTGGGGACCACAAATGGTGGCAAAATGATGAAAAATGAAAAAAAAAAAAGGTTCATGACAAGAACTGTATTTGTATCGTAGCAGACATGTCAGGCAACCGAAACATGACTTTTCTTGTTTTGCAGAGCTATAGTAATGCAATTACAAAAGGATTTTTTATATACTGTTTTGTTATACAAAAGGATTTTATATATATATTTTGTTGAGAGCTAAAATAATGCAATTACAAAAGGATTTTTATATATCTTAACTGCTTTTTTTCAATATTTTTTTTTTCCATATGGTGGCCATCAGGCTTCGCGTTTCATTGCTTTCGAATTATTCCAATAGAAATAACAAAAACACGTGCTGTTTTGACTTATAAATAAAATATAATTGCATGCAGAAATCATTTCTGATCAAAAGAAAAAAAATTACAAAGCTAGCTAGTCTGCATCCAGAGATACTGTATGTACTCCTCACATTGGCCATTGTTGGAAAAAAGTGATTTTGAGAAAATGACGTTTTGAAAATAAAGAAGTTATGGCAATTTTCACACATACATCCCTCAAACAAAGTCATTTTTTTCTAAGAATAATGTGAAAATAGACAAAGTGAACACCACAGACGATTTCAACAGACTTTCTTGAGCACAAAAACACATAAAACCCAAAACACGATTTTTGAAAGAAAATGGTCAAATTTTCGTGCCACCTCTCTACACTACTTGTCTAAAAATTGAAAAAAAAAGAAACGGCAGTTTGCTTTTTTCTGCATTCAGGTTGATGAAAAAAAAATTTTCAAACAAATTTTTACATTGTCGCGATCCTGGATTGTCGTCAGCGATTTAACCAAGGGAGATAATTTGTAACTTTCTACAAATTATCTCCCTTGGTAAAATCGCAGATGATCCAGGATCGCGACGATGTTTGTAAAATTTGTTTTAAAATAGTTTTTCATTAACCTGAACGCAGAAAAATCAAACTGCCATTTCTTTTAGTCATATTGAAGATTTTTGGAGCTGATGGCTTGATTTTCAAAGGTTTTCAAGGAGATCTGGTCAACAGAACTACAATTTATTGATTTTCAAAGGTTTTCAAGGTCTTGAAATTCCCTGTCAGAATTCAAGGAGTTTCAAGGAGCGTACGAACCCTGTCACAATGAAAAACATGTCCCCAAATGAAGGTGCTTTCAGCATCACAAGTAACACTTCTTGAGTATGAAGAATCGCCAATACAAATATTAAAACGACCTCACATTCTTGTGAAGTTAAGAACAAAACCTTTCACATCCTGTCATTTTCTTTTAACATCAATACTGGGCTCTTCCATACTCTGCTAGTCAAACTTTCGCCACAGCATAAGGAAATTTTTCAAACAGAAAATCTTATCATACAATATCTACATGTGGTAATTCCAGATGTGATAGTATGAAGTTATAAAGACAAAGAAGGTTTGCAGACAGTATTTCGAAATTTCGCTTTTTTCATTTTCCCTCTTAAATTTATCACCATTAAGGAATTTGCACAGAAATATGATTTGCCAACAAAGAGGATGGATGTTAAAGATATGGGAAGTGAGTTGCCTAGCTAGAGGGACAACTTGTAAAAATATACAAATGGTTCAACTTTTGCTGTTGTTCTCGTTGTTGTTGTTGTTGTTGTTGCTGTTGTTGTTGTTCTGGTTGGTTTATTTTTATATTTCAACAGCTGCCTGCCAATTTCAAATGGGTATCTCTGCATTCTAATAACAATGAATAAGCACTTGCAAACATGAACTACTTTAAGCAATAGTTTATGAAACAGCACAATGCGAAGTCATGGAACAGTTTAATGTTGTGACATCCGTTTTTTCCTTTTCTTTGATGTTTTTTGACGAAAGAAAATCTGTTTATGGCCAGTATAAAGGGGGAGAGGCAGCAATCTGCCAACCCAGTCAAACAACTTCAAATAAACTTACCATGTATAGTTCAAAGACTACGACATTCTTGGCTTTGATTTCTAACTCTGTGTGAAGCTATGAACACTAATTCAATTTTCTTTCCAATAACACACAAGCACTGAAACTGCCAATTCTGAATGCATCTTCCACATCACAAAAAAATGGACACCTTCTTATACTTAGGGCTAAACATGCCTGCGCTTATGTGGGCATGAATTCGCGTGCTCCTTAGCCAAGCAAGTGCATGGGAGTACGCCTGCAATCGCTGACAAAAACAGTGGTGCTTGTAACATGGTATGGTGCTGGTTTTATTTTTTTTATGTTCAAGCCAGTGTCTGATCCGAGTGTGGGAATCAAGCAGTATCAGCACCACCTGGGGCTCCACTGCCAACTGTGTCACACAGCCAGTGACATGTCCGACTTGTCCGAGCTCTATCTTTTCAATATTCATACACAAGACTGAGCATGTACCAAAAAAGCCTGAAATTTTTCAGAGAATCCAGGCGTAGGCTTTAGACCCTTATCCCCTCAGCCCCACTTCGGTAGGCTCTCAGGGCTATGGCTTCATCTCAAGGATTCAGGGGGGTGAAGAGCCCCAGAAGGTGTAGCTGCCCCACCCCCTCCGTCCTCCAACTTGCAAACTATTGTAAGACAGCAAGTTCCAGCCATCCTGCATTCCAACAATCCTTGATGCCCACCACCACGGTCTACTGAATATTTCTTACCAGTTCTTTTCTCTTTAGAAACATTTTGAGCCCCCTGATTTTTCAGCTGGCAAAAGCCTGGACAAAACCCAACCGGAATATGATAATGAATTGAATTGGGAACTTGAAACCTGATAGTCTTCATCAAACATACCCCCCCCCCCCCTCCCCCCCTGCAGATTTATGCCAATCTCAAGAATGGCCTTGGAGACCTCTGACAAACCTGAATTCAGTTGAAACGTGAATTCAGGCTGAAACCTGAACAGTCTCATGTCTGATTATGTGATCATAGATTTTCCTACTACTATACCCGGACATAAGCTTCAAAAGAAAAACAAAACTGACATTTCAAAACGTTACAAAAACAGACACTGACATTTCAAAATGTCACAAAAAAAAAGACAGGCACATAACGAACAAACAGAAACATGAAGGCAAGAGACCATGTTTCTTATTTCTTGGCGAATCATCTGGGGGGAAAAAAAGATGTCACATCAAGAAAAAACTGTGCTGGGATGTCACTGAAAAGAACAAAACTCCCACAGCTTAACTAAAAAGCAAACGTTAAAACGTTGTTTTCAGACTAAAAGTCTCACCTCACATAAATACTGCTGAGGTCACATCTACTCATTCAAGGAACCTCGAACACTGACCCAACACTCGGGACGATGTTAAAAAAAAAAAAAAAAAAAAAAAACCCGGATCGATCATTCAAGCACTACACTGAAGAGAGGGGGGGTATGTGTGGGGAGGTACGTGGTAGTGTCATCATGATGTCACGATCCTTCTTGTCCGAGTAACACATCCACCAACCACACGCTTACTTCACCAGAGGTGGTCGGCTGGCCTCGTTTTCAATGCACTTGTTGGCGCGATATCTCTGCACTCCTTCATGTAACTGGACCAGCTGTCCCCTTCTTTGTCCTGGTCCTGAAAAAAGGTACTCAACAACTGAGTGGCTCTCTTTGCCCATTTCTCTGTGTGGGAGTGGGGAGAGGGGGTAGGTAGGGAGGAGCATTATGTACACTGGTGATACAATCACTGGTCCTCAAGTCCCAGTAGCGTCACCATCTTCCAACAGATGCTCTTCTCGTGTCTCTGTTCTCACATGCTAAACTATCAGCGTGTATGAATTTATCTGTTGTTGGGGGGCTACGTCAGCATCAATTTTTTTTTCTTGTCAAGACGAAATGCAGCATATCATGACCTTTACAGACAGGAGAGCGCAGCCACGATAACAGATGAATTGTAGAATTTTATGTGTGGGTTTTTGTTGTCATTGTTGGTTTCTTCACAAATCAATGATTTTTCTTTTTAAATGAGATGTTAAACTTGAAGCAACTGCATTACTTACTAACACATCAGTCACAACCGGAGTATAGCATACCTTTTTGTGCGAGCACACACACACACACACACACACACACACACACACACACACACACCTTCTAGGAGACAACCTAGCAGTTTTGTATTCAACTGTAGAAGAGGGTGGGGGGGAGGTGGGAATTTTGAGGAAGAATTCAGTTCAAGACGTCTGCAGAGGGAATACTGTCATGTGTCTAAAATTCCAAATATTGACTGGGAACAATGACGTTGATTAAGTAACAAATTCATCACACAAGAGTATTCCTTAATTCAAACATGCAGAGAATTCAAAAGACTGGATTATACACGCACAGAAGAAGCCCATACAACAATCTCAAACTGGCTGAATATGGAAAAACATGCCTCTGCGAAGCCACGTATAAGAAGGCTACTCCCACAGAGCAACATCGATAATGGTACACGTATGACAGATAGGCGGAGTATCCAAGTTTATGGGCAGACTTCAATTGGCATTAAACCATTATTGTCTTACTGCTAATGACTGACTACTGCCAAAGTTTTATTCTGTATTGATCTCACAATGACACCAATTTCTTTGTTTGAATGGTAGCATTCGCACATTGCGCACGCATAAAGGTAAGAAGTCGGGTACACAAACGTCCCCAACAGTATGTCTTGCATGTTACTGGCTACATCTGCAGAATAAGGTGTGTCTGCAAATTGTCTCAACAAGGTAAATACCTCCTTCGTCTAAGGACCGCCTTAACGATGACCTTTTACAATCCTATTATGGGGGGTCAAGTGAACACACAGAAACAACAGCCAGCTGGAGCCCTGATTATAATGCTGCTGCCCACATGACTATCTGCAGGAATATGAGTACTTTATACATTTAACAGATGAAAAAGAAAATTCACTGTTCTGCTGGAAGAAAGAGACAAACAAATTAGCAGACAAGACAATGCGTACCGACCACTTCGGTCTTCTTCAGGCAAGATAAAGAACATTCAGGATAACCTAAACAAAAAACGAGCAATCGCTTCTCTCTTCAAATTAGGTGCAAAATGGACACTGAATAAAAACAAGGCAACAGTAAAAACAAAGACATGCAATCATTTATCTCTGCAAATCTGGAGCCTCATTTTCATTCAACATCCATTTAGCGCCCAATCCATGAAGATAAGTGACGGCTCGTTCTTCCTTTTCATTGTCATGAACATTGTTTATCTTGCCTGAAGAAGAAGTTGAAACGCATCATGTCTTCTCTTGTAATTTGTTTGTCTCTTTCGTTTGGCAGAAAATTTTCTTTCATGTCTGTTTCAACTTCCATCCGCAGTCACCTCTCTTTGAAACCCTTAATTTTTTTTTTTCTTAAGTCTGTTCATCTCTGTGAAATTAAAAGAAGACACTCCCCTGGCCTGTTCTGCATTGTGTATTAACTAAGAGCTACTTAACACACATGTTTCATGTGCTCACTTGTATTCTGACTCATCTTCATTATCACTGCAGTCTCCGCGGGCGTGTTTCAAGTACACAGTTCTGGGAAACAGAACTGTGTTGGCTCTAGGATATTCCTCAGACAATCTTATCTTCATCTAATCTAATTCAGACAAAGTGATACGTTTCACTTTTCTTACAAAAGAGATTCTGAGCAAAATTTATGCCTCATTCATTTACAGTGAAAATATGAAGGGAAAAGACTAAATTAATATGCGTTACTCAGACTTTATCCCTTAAGGATCTCTTGAGACACAACATGGCAATACTGCACATAATGAGAAATTCCTAATAATGAGTAGGCCATAATTTATCTCGCCCCATTTAGACATAACTATCCTTTCATAATCACGCAATCGTTAACATATTTTGCAATATGGATTTGCTGGTCAATACTGCCCAGCATTGCACTGGGGCATGATTTTCACCTGATTGGATCTGGAAAATCTTTTGATAGCTGTTCTGTTAAGTCCAGACTGAACAGTTTTGTCCCAAGCAGCTGTCCATGAAATCAGATTCATTTTCAACCACACTACATCCAATCTATTTTTCACCTTCTACAGGAGTGTTTTGTGTGCATCTACCCCTTTCTGTTTGTAAGCCATGAGTGCTGGCATGAAGAATGCAGGGACCAACATTTCTGTTCAACAGTTTCTAACCTTTCTCATGTACAGTTCCAGTCATCTAGTTTTCAGGAGATTTCCTTGTAAGAGTGGCAGACTTTGTTCTCCAGATACTTCTTACGGGTTAACCAACCTTTCCAGGTACGATTCCTTCCCAATTTATGCAGAATATGGAGTGTGTGTGTTTGTATGTATGCTTGTGTGTGTGTGTGTGTGTGTGTGTGTGTGTGTGTGTGTGTGTGTGTGTGTGTGTGTGTGCGCGCGCGCACTCATGTATTTGCCAGCAAAAGTAAGAGAGAGACAGAGTTGGCGTATGCGAGTGGAGTGGGTACACATGTATACATGACTTTAACACTGTTCATACATGTCATAATTACAGTATTTTTCAGCAACTGTTCAAAATGTCAAGGCACAGTATAGTTACTGAAGTGACACAGAGCCAAAGCACAAAGAAAGAAGAGAATGAAACAACTGAGGAGCAAGCCAAGAAAAAAGACTGTGGAGGGATTGTAGAAGAACATTTACATGATACATTATGTTTGTCAGGGGGGAAAATATCCACACCCACCAAGAAAGAAAACAGAAAACTGCAGGCTTCGCTTTATCAGATTTTAAATTTATTCCAATGAGACAGCTGCCTTAGGATAAGAGTAGTCATATTACAGCCATACACACTGATGAACACACATATGTATATGTATATATATATATATATATATTTAAGTTCCAAACCCACATAATAATTAGCAAAGTAACTTACCTCTTCTTCTTCCTTCTTCTTCTTCTGAACTACACCCGTCTTCAGAATTTTGGAAATCCGACGTCGGGCAATCTGAAGAGAAAAAACGCTAACGCCATCAGACGACGCTGACAAGACGCCTGAAATACCACACTAAATAATCGTACAGCATGATTTTTTTTTTTGTCTCGAGATGTCTTTCAGTTCTGGTTCAATTCAACACCAAAACAGTATGGGGCCCATACATTTTCCCCTGTTGGCTGTGTCAAGCTGGAAAAGAAAAGGAAAAAAAAAAAGACAAGATGAAATAAGCAGATGAACCCAATCAGTCTCATGACTCTCTTGTGGTTTGGCTTTTTGCCATCAACTCTTCCTTCCAGAATTTAAGCAAATGTAATTAAAAAAAAAAAAAAAATTATGTCAGATCACTTATTATATCTCCTACGCAGACATGAGATTTTGCTTGACAAAAAAAAATAATGAAAAAAAATAAGAAGAAATTTTTGGCTGTCAGAAATGTCAAAGTTTGTGAACATTTTTTTAGAGCTCTCAAACTGACTAATCTTTTCTTCATTCTCTCACTATATGTTCATGTTAAAAATACATGACCAGTCTACCCAATGGATCCTCGGAGGTAAAACTACCCTACACCTACTAAGTCCCCTACTGATGACAATGATTGGTTAGTCGCCAAGCCGGTGTGAGCTGTGTCCTTCCCAGGGGCACCACCGCACCCATCCAACAACAGCCCCCATGAATTTGCGGATACCCATGACCCCCATGAAACCAACCCCCACGAAACCAAACCAAGGCCATAAATGTGGAGAGGACACCTAAACTGAGGTCACCATGAGAGCAGGGCATGAAGGGCCAGAGAATTTGACACTTTTTTCTTTTTTTTGCTGATTGATGACAATGAGGACGATGCAGCTGATGCTACAGATTTCCATTCAGCTCCGGTAGGAGCCAATCAGGGCAGAAAAATCCCACATGGCTCTGATGGGAATCGAACCCACAACCTTTCAATCGGAGGTCCATGACACTAAGCACTTCACCATGGCAGCTGGTGCGCGTATGAAGTTTTGAAGTGTCGAAGATAACACCTAAATCAAAAAAGAAAAGTAATCTTAATGTTCACTTGCCCATGCCTATCTGAAACAGATAAATGAAAAATAGACCTCTTTGTTACTTATCATGTAATTAACATATTCAATATCCTTACATTTACTAGTATAACTATTATATTAGTCACAGAAATACGGAACACAACAATAAAATGCATTGTTCTGCATTTGATTAAAAATGACCTGGGTTCTTAACCAGTCAGTGACATACGACACATAACGAATGTGCATCAGTCATATTGTTTCAAGCAATTTTTTATCCCTAAAACCTGACTTAATTCAAATTGTGGCATGCTCACGATAACTTTCAAAACCTTTCTCCAACTTAAGTTTAGGTGAGTGAGTTACATCACAAAAGTTAATCTGGGGAAGTAAGACCAGGACACGGCACACTCAACTAGTCTAATCTCTGCTCTCAGATTGCAAATATTGCTGATGATATGAAAAGCTATGGATTTGCTCCATATCTCAATCTGCCATGAGCCAACTTGATAGTGTACTGAAATAATGACTATGCAAAATTTCAACCAACGTATCAAGAAAAACGAGCACTCACTGAATTTGAAAATGCACCTGTAGTCAAAAAATTTGAAAATGTTGCCAAAAACCAGCCTTTTCTCTCCAAAGGAAAAAAAAAAATCAAAACTCGAAGATGCTTCTAAAAGTTCGAACAATACTGAGTGTGAGGTCACCTTGACAAGCCAACATGGACGTCCCGTCTATGAGATAAAGAAACGCAGGAAAATAACAAGTACCACGGTTTAACAACAACAACAAAAAATACATAACTGAACAGTAGTAAACAAAACAAAGGACAACAAAGAAATGGAGCATAACAGGACTCAAAAACGAATGCGAGGATACATGAAGAAGAGGACGGTTTTCTGCAGGGTTTTTTTCCCAAGAGACACAAAAACAGAACAGGAACAAAAAAAAGGTAACTCTCAACAGCAAGATATCCAGATGCAGAGCTCTAGGTTTCCTTACAACAGGTGCTCCAGAAGAGTTTGGTAGGAAGTGGGCGGCGCTGTGGCAGCAGTGGACATTTCCTCTGTGGCCACGACTGCACCTACGCTTGATGTCGCCGGACCTTCGCTGGCGTTGGAATCGTCTGAGATGGGCCCTGCATTCTTCTGCTGCATCTTCTGGCGGGAACATTTCCAGGAAGCTGCCATCATTCTGGAACTGGTTCTGCACAGGGGGCGGGGGAGGCTGTGGCGCTGCCAACGATGCCGACGATTGCTGGTTTGAGGCCCACAGGCGTCAGAGCCCACTGCACTTGAAGGTGGCGTAAATGCTCGGGAAGCGGGGGAGGCACCCAGGGAATGTCTTTGGGACTGGATTCCCGGTCTCCTCTGTCTCGGTCATGGTCACGACGGGGTCTGTCTCGATCGGAGTCTCGTGTGTCGACGGTCACGGCCAGAATCTCGGTGCCGCCTGTCTCGATCTCGGTCTCTGTCCCTGCTCCTGCTTCGACGCCTTGACTAGATCAAGTACAGACATACAAGAAGAAATTAAACACAGGAACAGCACTCTGAAGGTGAAAACAAGGGCCCAGAAAACTTCTGTTCCATAATCCATTCATCTCTTAAATTCCTAATATTCTTATAACGCACTTCAGGGTGAGAAAACCTGTGTGTGTGTGTGTGTGTGTGTGTGTGTGTGTGTGTGTGTGTGTGTGTGTGTGTGTGTGAAACTTTCAAGAATGATAGTATTAAGCACTGAATGCCCGGTAATCTTTTTTCTTTAGAACAATGTTTAAATGACATGTTTCAATTCCTGCTCTGTGCAATCACTTTCAGGATCTTAAAGCTGTTTTCTTATGTATCTAGTATGTTTACTACATATTTATTGTAACTCTGTATGTTGTATTGTTTAATCTTAAATGTTTCGTATTTTTTCAAACATACAATGCTAACGTCACACTAATGTCAAGATCTTGGGATACATATAAGTATGCAGGTTGAGTGATGTGGGTGCAGTGCAAGGTCATTTTGTTTTAGACAAATGTTCATTGAGCATTTCATGTACACTCCCTTGTTGCTTATACCTGGTTTTCCCTTCTCATCTTTTAGATAATAAAGGGATTTTGACTTTTGACTTTGACTTCTAGCCCATAGCATATTTGATAAAATTTGGAAGTGGAAGATTTGTGCACAAACCTTGATGCTTTCTAAAGTAACAGCTGTTTTTCTTAGTGTTACAGCCAGGAATACTTGACTTCTTTTCTTTAAACTCATATAATTTTCACAGGAACAGAGGAAGCCAAAGAACTAGGAGGAATGGAGAAGGGACGGAAGGAAAGCTGATGGCGAGGACAAAGGATAGCGTAAAAGGCTCATACTCATATTTTTCTCCACCAAAAACTGATGAAACTTGCATTTCAAGGCCTGTTAAGATTATTCTTGCTTTCGTTGTTTTGTTTTGATTGTTTGTTTGTTTCAGTAAAAAATTATGTACACTTCCACTTTCACACACACGAAGACAGCTGACACTGTGCCATCACCTGTTCTGACCTTTTCTTTCCACACGCACTGCACAACTTACACAGTCTTGAAAAGCTCTGAATGTGACCATTTTGGGGGGGAGGAGGGGCAGGGGGGGGGGGGGGGGACACTTGTTTTCATCCCAAGGAACGAAGTTGACAAGATAACAAAAATACTGCAGGTGAGTTACTGACATTACCTGCAATGGTCACAGATAATAATACAGTTTTGAAGCTACTCTTCGTGGCGCAGAAGCGACAACATGTCAGTTTCACTCTGATTGCATAAATTTGTGCTTTCGAGGGTTGCACCTGAAACTTAGCTGAACATACTGATCTCTAGTTTCAAAGTGAGGTGACTGCGGGCGGAAACTGAAACAAACTTAAGAGAGAAATTACTATGCCACCTAACCAAAGAAAGAAAAAAACAAATTACATGATAAACATGACACTTTTCAACCTCGTTGTTCCACTTCATGCAAGACAAACAACATTCAACTTTCAAGACAACGAAGATAAAGAATGAACAATCTCCTATCTCTTCAAATTGTCTGTTTTTCTTTTGTTCGGCAACATGGTGATTTTTCTTCTAAGTTTGTTTACATTCATCTCTATCCTACTTATACCAGATGTAAAAGCGACCTTTCAAAAGCGATTAATACAAGCTGAACAATATTTCAGCTCCATGCTCACTCATGGACAGTGCCAATATCAAAGGTTCTCCAACTACCGTTCATACTCAAGGTTTAAGTCTGGCATCCATGTATCAAACAACTTTGTCTTGTGTTAAATAAATAATGCTGATTTACAAAGTGCCAACTTCCATACAGAAAACTTTTCAATGCATTCACCAGTTTCCCCAGGAAAGAAGCAAAAATTTTTTTTTTCTTTTTTACTTTTTTTTTGTCTCTGCTCAAGGTACTGGCAATCATGACAACAGACAATGAGACATGCAGTTTTGGCCAAAGTACCCAGCATTTTGATAAACACCTGTCTTCCCTATTTAGTTAAAACTGAATCTGCTGGCCTGTTTCTACCCAAGAGAAAACTTTCAACAAGAACATACATGATGATAACAACTGCTTATAATCAACAAATGACTAATTATGATACACAGCATATTCATCCACATTTTCATCCAACTTTCATATTCATCAGATTTCATCCAACCTTTTCTTGTACTGTGCATGTTAAGTTACATCTTGTTCAGAGTTCTTCACCATTATTTCAAATCAAAGCCTCAAATCTGAAACCAAAAGCTACGCGTGTCTGTGTGCATGTGTATGCGCACCCACTTGCATGCAGTGTGTGTGTGTGTGTGTGTGTGTGTGTGTGTGTGTGTGTGTGCATCCAGTGCCTCTGTGTGTATACGTACACAATAATGTGTGTGTGTGTGTGTGTGTGTGTGTGTGTGTGTGTGTGTGTATGGTGAATCATGCAAATGTGTGTGTGTGTGAATGTGTGTGTGTGTGTGTGTGTGTGTGTGTGTGTGTGTGTGTGTGTGTGTGACGTGTGTGTGTTTGCATACGCAGAGTAAAAGCATGTGTGCGCATGTAAAGGTGTATGCATACGCATTTGTGTGTGTGTGTGTGTGTGTGTGTGTGTGTGTGTGTGTGTGTGTGTGTGTGTGCATACGTGTTAAAATCGTGCACCTCCATAAGCTACCACCTGAACCAGAACCTGATTTAAACAGGTTTTAGAGAAGCTTACACGGTAGTCAGAATCTTCTCGTTCATTGCCATAACCACTATCATCTCTGCGAGCCCTACGATCACGGTCTCTGGAACGCTCTCTGTCTCTTGTATGCCTGTCGGCATCACGAACTCGATCATGCTCTCTTGACTTTGAACGCTGATGTCCACGCCCAGATGGTTCTTCATGGCCATATCCTCTCGATCTTGACCTTCTGTCGAGATCATCGCCATAGTCTCTATACTTCGACGAATACTTTTCATCCTGTCGAGGAGACCTTACACTCTGCCTGTCTCTTGATCCTGCGAATCGTCGTCGTGTTGGCCTTCCTCTGTCCAACGAGCGCTTCTACCGCGATCAAGTTCTCCTCCACCTCTGCCAACCATGCGATTATAATCGATACTAGAGACACCATAGGCACCGTCAAAAGTTTCAGATGGGGTCAAATGGCTCTCCGTCAATATCGTACTGATCTGGAACATCTCGATCATGTCGAAGATTTTTTGTTGGGAGTTTTTTCTCTCCACTCCCTGTTGTATATTGGTCGATATTTTGTTGGTTGTTATAAAATGCTTCGTTGTCCATTTTCTTCACGGCTATTTGCCAGTTGCCACGAACATAAATGTGTACTGGGCATACGATTTATCAACTGGTAAAACTTATGGCAGGACAAATCCAAGTCAGACACGGCTCGCTATTGTCGGAATAACAATTCTCAATTCCACATCTGCCTGGAACAACTGCGAACCACCATTTTTTTTTCCAACGTTGTCTTCCTATGTAGTTTACATGAGCGTCAGCGATTCGTCCATTTTTGCAAAATTGACCAATACAATTTTGTCTTGCTTCGGAGTTAATGTTCAAGCTGAATGTTCAAAATGGCCAGAGGTAACAGTTGCACAGTCGGTAGAAAGCTCTTTTTGGAGTGTTGCGGACTTCCGGCTGGCAGCTCTTAGGTTCGATTCCAATCAGAGAGTCATACTTACTTGATACTTGATGTATTGGTGTTTTGAGGCCTCTTTACAAGGCCTGTTCACCACTCCTGTTCAAACTAGACTTGCGTGTGTGGCATGGCAAAAGCAGTCTAGTTGTAACAGCTGAGGTCATATTTGTTTGGCAGACTTTCCCAATGGGCATCCAGTCTTCTTTTAAAAGCATTAATGCTCAGGGCCGTCACCACATTATCTGGAAGACTGTTCCATGTGGACACCACTCTCTGCGCAAAGAAGTTAGAACGCATGTTTAGTCTGCAATGTCTTTTATCTAATTTTAGAGAGTTCCCTCTAGTGTCTCTACCTTGGTGGAGCTGGAGTTGTGGTCTGTCTGTGTCATATTAGCCTTGCACGAGCTTAAAAGTGTCAGTCATCATGTCGCCTCTATTTCTGCGGTGTTCCAGGCTTGGCAGTTTTAAGTGCTGCTAGGAGCTCTGGATATGATTTCTCTTTCAGGGGGCCAATGAGTTTTGTTCCTTCCCTTTGAACATCCTCCAGGTCCGCACACACAGAGTTTTAAATCTTGGCTGCCATACAGCGTGACCATACTCAAGGATTGGCCTCACAAGGGACTTGTAGAGTTGGACAAAGGTTTCTGGTGTAAGGTGATCAAAGGACCTTCTGATGACCCCACGGATCCTAGTATCGTGCCGTTGCTTGTGCCACATAGTTCTTGAAACTAAGGTCCTTGTTCACCAACACTCCCAAGTCTCGCTCAACTTCACTCTCTTCCAGTCTGATAGTGCAGTCCTCACCCTCAGAGTTTTTGCTGTTCATACAGTATGTTGCCTCTGTTTTGGGGTTACCAAGCCTAATCACACTACATTTTGGAGGGTGGAACTTTAATTGCCAATCAGTTGACCACTTCTGGTGTCGGTTGAGATCCTCTTGGAGAGTTTCCTGTGCATCACTGTCATCGTTTGGGGCGAAGATTTTGTACCATTAGCAAAAGCTCAACATGACTCTGGACGTGTGTGGGGCAAATCGTTGATGTACAACAGAAAAAGGACAGGCCCCAAACACACTGCCCTGTGGGATGCCACTGGTCACATCTGCTTGGTCTGACTTTGTTCCGTTGATACTGACGCACTGCACTCTGTTGGTCAGGAAATCTTGGATCCATTGAAGGACTTTACCCTTTATTCCATGGGCTCCAACTTTTTTGCTGTCAGTCTGCGGTATGGGACACACTGTCAAAAGCCTTCATGAAATCCATGTATATGCCATCAATGCCACCTCCAGCATCTAAGGTCTCTGTCCAGATGTCTAGGGTTTCCAGAAGCTGGGTTATGCATGAGCGTCCTTTGGTGAAACCGTGTTGCCATCTACTGATTAGATTGTCTTGCAGGAGCGCTATCATTTTCTCACGGATCAGCTTTTCCATCGTCTTACACAGCACACAGGTGAGACTCACGGGTCTGTAGTTGTTAGCTTTGAGACGACTTCTTTTCTTGAAATGGGGATGACAGTTGCTGTTCTCCAATCCTCTGGGATCTTACCCGTCTCTAGAGACTTCCTGAAAATGTGGTCGCTGGAACTGCTAGGATGCTTGACAACTCAGCAAGCATGCGCGTGCTGATACCATCTGGTCCTGATGCTTGGAAACATTTAAATTCGAGAGGAGTTTCTTAACTACTTCTGTAGTGATAGTAAAATCGCACAGTTCTTCATAACTGTACTGGGGTATCTCTGGTAATTCGCCCTCTTTCTCATTTGTAAAGACGCTCCAGAAGAAGCTATTTAGGAGGTCATCTTTTTCCTTGTCGTTTGTTGTTCTGGTTCTATCCTCTTTTTCTCCAGGTCACCTACTCCTGTTTTCATCTTTGTTTTCGATTTGATATAAGACCAAAATGCTTTGGGGTTGGTTTTGGCCTGGGCGGCGACTGTGCCTCCAGTTTCTTCTTTGCTTTTTTGCATGCCTTAGATGCCTTGTTATTGGCTTTTGCATATGCCTGATAGTCCTTGCCATCATCCGTTTCTGACCATCGTCTGAAGAGCTTGCGTTTTTTGCGCACTGATTTCAGCGTTCCCCCATCCATCCATTTTTTCCTCGAGTGTGTTTGAACCACTGGTTTTGGGGACATGTTTTTTTCAGCACACTGGTTCAGTCGCTATTTGAATTTTATCCATGCCTCAATGACTGGTAAGCTGCTGAGTTCATCTTCCCATTTAACAGCTCCTAGATCTTTCTCCATCTCGCTGTAGTTTGCTTTGTTAAAATTTAGCCGGGGATTGTTTTGTGAATCCTTGGTAACAGCATGAGACGTTAATGATCAGAGTGGCATGGTCACTTTTTACCCAGGCCAGTGCTGGAGCTGTGTAATGGCGTTGATTATATCGTCTCTGTTTGTCAGAACAGAGGTCGTCCAGTGTAGGTCTCTGCCCCAACCTTATGCGCGTGTCATGTGGGATTTTCTGCAGGACACCAGGCACCGTGACACGACTGCCTGAGCACCTCAAGTGGGACAGCCGCGAAGAGCGCCGGCACTACAACAGACTTATGATGCTCTACCGTATCCACAACGGGCTGGTAGACCTCAACCCCCACCGCATTCTACGCCCATCAGACAAACGGACTAGAGGCGCACAGAAAATCACACCAGGAGCGGGTTACCCATCCAGTGCTGTACTACTCCTTCCACCCCCCCCCCCCCCCCCCCCCCCCCCCCCCCCCCCCCGGCACCATCAGGGAATGGAACCAGCTACCAACCACCACCACGTCAGCACCCTCACTGGAGGCGTTCAGGCGCCGCCTGAGCTGCAGTCCCCACTATAGCCACCCCAGTCTCCCCCTGAACCCTCTCATCAACCATGTACATAGTTTTAAAATCAGTTCGTTTTTCAACCAAGCCTGAGACACCGCAAAGCGACAACGTCACAATGCAGAGCCTACTACGCCAAAACGGCCCGGCTCTATAATTGGAAGAAGAAGAGGATGGATACGGTGTAGCATATGGACTAGTCCGCACGTGTCGTATATGGACTAGTTCGCACGCAGTGACGCCTTCTTGATGAAACTGAAACAGATGGATACGTCTCTGAGAGTGTTGTTCAAATTTCCTGACAAACACTGCAGGTGTCTGTACTGGTTGAGGCCAGGATATATTATGAAAGTAAACGTAGAGTACAGCCCTTTCATGCAGTCTCAGACCGGAATGGAAATCCATTGCATTCATCTTCACCATCCTCATCGATCAGCATTGAAATAAAAATTAAAAGGGGGGTGGGGGGGGGGGGATATCAAATAATGTGACCCTTCGTGCCTTACTGTCATGGTGCCATCAGTTTCGATGTCCTCTCCACGCCTATGGCCTTGGTTGGTTCCATCAGGGTCACCGGTATCGGCAAGGTAATGGGGAGCTGTCACTGGACGGACGTGGTGGTGCTCTCCGGGGGAGAGCTCACTCACGCCGGCTCTGCAGCTAACCAATTATTGTCATCGGTAGGGGGCTTAGCAGGTGGTGTCCTGCGTATGTTGGATCAGAACAGGAGCCACTGAACACCACCAAAATGACTCGCAAGCAATGCAGTGTCTCCTCCGGTGGGTTGCCTGTTGATGACTAGTCAATGACTGCTCCTGGTGGATTGCAGGTGCCAGGGCACTTTTTGGTACATGCCATTCCATCGCCATCCCGCTATGTCACTGTCCCACAAGTCGTACTGACACACAGTACCAGACTGATGAAAAACTATGTGACCAGACACATGCTGAAGGAACTGGCTGCTGAAATTGCCCCAGACTTCAAACCATCCACTGATTAGCTCTTCAAACTGGCCAGATCTTTGGGACTGGAAGGAGGCGCTGCTGATTCTATCTCCAAAAAGGGAGAAAACTTCAAAGCCTCAAAATACAGGCTTATCTGCCTCATTGTTGTCCCATCAAAGATCCTTGAACACATCCTTATGAGCACCATCTTACATTATGTTGAAGTACACAGCATCCTGTAAGTTGATAATAGTTGCTGAAAATACTGCTTGTCCTGTTATTTCTTTGTCCCTTTTGCCCAGACAAAGAATCAACATTTTCGTTTCAAACTACTTTGCAAATTCATCTTTAAAAAATCTCAGCAGCAACGGAAAAGGGTGAAGCAACCGATGTCGTCATCATGGACTTTTGCAAAAGCTTTTGGCAAAGTAAATCACAGCCTACTCACCCGCAAGCTAGATCACTTACGGCGTCCAAGGAACCAAGAGCAGCTAGACTGCACATTTCCTCAGTGATCGTAAATAGGTAGTAGCAGCCGATGGCTCACGGTCACAATGCTTCAGTGTCAAGTCTCGCATCTGTCAGGGTATGTTCTAGGGTCTCACCTTTTCCTAGTCTACTACAAACATAACATGCCAACTCTGTTCTCCTCCCCCATCCACATTATATGCAGGATAAAACCGTTATCTGTGTGTGTGTGTGTGTGTGTGTGTGTGTGTGTGTGTGTGTGTGTGTGTGATGAAGAGGGGATTTCATTATATTGATGTTTTGAACCATCTTGATTTTTTGTGTTTGACTTTCACTGTTTCATATTTTGTTTTTTCTCAGTTCATTATATGATTGTACAATTTGTAAATCTTAATTTTTTTTCTTTTAATTTCTTTTTGTTTGTTTGTTTGCTTTTTGTTGGTTGTTTGTTTGAATGCACTAAGGCCTTGCTGAAGGAGTCGTGTATTTGTAGGCTGGCACAAGTAGATCGTTTTGAGATTTTTTATTGTGTCTGAAAATTGATTCTCCCGTTTTCTCCCATATTGCCATCAAGAGACAGGCCTGGTGGTTCAAGAAAACAGATTAGAATCAAAGGAATGTGGCTATTTGGGAGGATACCAGCTGGTGCAGACATAAGGTCACGGGTGAGTGCGAAGGCATCAAATGTGACGTCAGCCAAGACGAAGGTCATATGTTTCAAAAAGTAGTAGTAGTTGTACACTGAAAACAGACTGCTGCACTACTGAAAATGACTCCAAATACAAATAAACACACAAAACCAGATATAAGTAACGCAAATTTAATGGAGAGTACAAAACAGACAAGTGAATTTTCGACACAAAGTCTTCATCATACGCGAGCAAACATCAACAATGAAACAAAACAGTACTTCCCTTTTGGCTGTCAGGAGAGAAAATCAGTAGTAGCAGTAGTAGTAGTAATAGTAGTAGTAGTAGTAGTAGTACTTTCATTTAACGTCTTTTTTACACACATAAAACAACAACAAAAGCTATGTGATATGTATTTGTTTAAAGGTAGCAAATGATGTCATGGACGGAAATCCAACATTACTTCCCAACCTGATTCATCAGCATACTTTGCCTCAGATTCACACTCTCATGCCAGTTCTCTCTCTCTCTCTCTCTCTCTCTCTCTCTCTCTCTCTCTCTCTCTCTCTCTGGGCCAATAATGCCCACGACTTTCTTTTTTTAAACGTATCGGCATGTTGTCGACTACTCAGACATAGCCAGACGCAATTTCGCATGCAGTGTGTGTGTGTGTGTGTGTGTGTGTGTGTGTGTGTGTGTGTGTGTGTGTGTGTGCGCGCGCGCGCGTGTGTGTGTGTGTGTGTGTGTGTGTGTGTGTGTGTGTGTGTGTGTGTGTGTGTTTGTGTGTGTGTGTGTTCGTTTGTTTTTGGCTGTCAATCTTCAGTGCCACCTCGGTGGCATTGCACCCACGCCGCTCATTCCGACCCCCGTCCCCTAGAATTCAAGACTTTTTTTTTTTTTTTTTTTAAATGCTGATCAGTGAGAAAGAGGATGATAAAGATGATGCTACGGATTTCCGTTCCGGTTTGTGGCTGCATGACAGGGTGGTATCCCATGATTATTTTCATAACATATCCCGACGTCACCAGGCCTGAGATATGGAGACACCTGCAGTGATGGTCAGGAAATTTGAGCAACACTCTCAGAGATACATTAATAAGTGAATGAAACTCGACTGTGTGGTCCCAATCTTCCCAACTGAGCCTGTAGCAAACTCAACAGTGGGTAGGAGCTGGTCGGGAAAAAAAAAAAAAAAAAAAAAAAAAAAAAACGAAATTCCATGTGGCATTGATGAAATTCGAATCCACGACCTTCCAGTGGGGAGTTCGCGATGCTAACGGCGGCTTGCTCGCATGCAAGAGGTAGCAAGAGTTGTTGCTCTCTGGTCAAGGCACTCCAAGACCACACAATGGTGACACACTGTAAGTGCAATTAATAAAGAACAACATCTCTAGATTTTTTCCCGATGTATTGTATTTCCAGTTCACCATATTCGTCGTATTTTAGCCAAACGTGTATACAAATACAGCAAATTTGAAAGAAAAATTACTGTGCCGCTGAACGAAAGAGACAAACAAATTACAAGACAAAACATGAGGCGTTTCGACCTCTTTGGTCTACTTCAGCAAAGACAAAGATTATATACATCCATTTGGTGCCAGATTTGAGGAGATAAGTGATTGCCGTTCTTCGTTTTCATTGTCCTGAATGCCGTTTGTCCTGCCTGAAGAAGACCAAATAGGTTAAAATGTGTCGTGTTTTGTCTTGTAAAGTATTCGTGTCTTTCGTTCGGCGGTGCAGTAATTTTTTCTTTTAAGTTTGTTTCAGTTTCCGCCTGCAATTTCTTCACTTTGAAACTAAGATACAGCAAAACTCTATGGGTAAACAGGTCTGTGTAAACCATGTTTCCATAGTTTCTTTTCAGAGATATCAGAAAAAAAGTAGTGCTTATCGAACTTGCAGCTGTCCATCGCGTTTATTTCAAAATGAAAGGCCATTCACATAACTCTAAAACGGAAAAAAGACAAGTAGCTACATAGTGCCATTTCGGGGATTTTTCAGCACCAGCAAGCTCTTGTTCAGAGCTGATTGTGTAATGGGTTCAAATGGAAATACTGGGAGCCACACAGTTGAGTTTCATGTAGGAAGAAATGAGGAGATAAGTGATTGCCCGTTCGTTTTTCGTTTTCATTGTCCTGAATGCCGTTTATAAGAAAAAAAGGTTAAAATGTGTCGTGTTTTGTCTTGTAAAGTATTCGTGACTTTCGTTCGGCGGTGCAGTAATTTTTTCTTTTAAGTTTGTTTCAGTTTTTCCGCCTGCAATTTCTTCACTTTGAAACTAAGATACAGCAAAACTCTATGGGTAAACAGGTCTGTGTAAACCATGTTTCCATAGTTTCTTTTCAGAGATATCAGAAAAAAAGTAGTGCTTATCGAACTTGCAGCTGTCCATCGCGTTTATTTCAAAATGAAAGGCCATTCACCATAACTCTAAAACGGAAAAAAGACAAGTAGCTACATAGTGCCATTTCGGGGATTTTTCAGCACCAGCAAGCTCTTGTTCAGAGCTGATTGTGTAATGGGTTCAAATGGAAATACTGGGAGCCACACAGTTGAGTTTCATGTAGGAAGAAATGCGAGGGGGAGCTTGACAGCAGGTCCACAGAGAAGAAACCCCACTCCAATGTTTCGGCCCTGAACTCCTTACACTCTGAGGGGGCCTGGCCGTATCCAGGTCATGACTCCCAGATGCCCCTCTGGCAGTAGAAACCTGCAATTTTTGGACGGGTGGGCGTCTGAAAGCGCGCCTTTTTATATTTTTGTGGACGGATGTCTTATCACGGCTAATGGGACACCTGTTCTAAGATGGAAATTCAAGCCCTTATGAAGTTCACGTTTGATCCTCCTCGACCAGATCCAGCTGGAACTCTTTCCGACTGCCTCTGTTATTGCCTTCAGGGTTTTGGTCCTCTTCTTACCTGAAATCCCGAACTGTATCATGAGGTCATAGGCTGATGAGCTTACAAATCCACTTGCCAACTTCTATGGCGAGAACCTGGGCCTGGACGCCGGATTCCCTCAAGCTGCTAGTTCGACTAGTAAAACAGAGTCGAGTTTCATCGATTAATGAATGCATCTCTGACAGCTTCGCTCAAATTTTTCTACCAACTCTGCAGGTGTTTGTATCTCTTAGGCCTGGTGGACAATGGCAAAAGTTATGAAAGGCAGTGTACATCACACCCTTAACAAGTAGTATGACTACAATTTAAATCCATAGCATCATCTTCATTATCTTCCGTCCATTTTGGGACCAATTTGATAAGTAATTACTCGTTTTTCATTTCATAATCCTGAATGGTGTTGATCTTAACAAATGGGAAAAGTTTTTGATTAAGCGCCTCCAAAACAAACAAAAACCAAAGAAAAACGAATCACAAGACAAAATACGGCGCGTTTCGACCTCTTAGGTCTTCTTCAGGCAAGATACACAACACTCAGGTTAACAAAAATGAACGAGCAATCACATCGAATTCGGCGCCGAATTGGATGAAGACAAGTGATTGCCTGTTCATTTTCGTTGTCCGGAGTGTTGTGTTTCTTGCCTGAAGAAGACCTAAGAGGTCGAAATACGTCGTGTTTTGTCTCGTCATTTTTTTGTCCCTTTTGTCTGGTGGAATAATTATAATTTCTTTTTCAACTGTGTTTTAATTTCCAGTTCTAGTCACCACGCTTTGAAACCACCTTCAGTATCCTAATTCTTACAATCATTAAAAAAATGAATCTCATATTCTGTAGGCCTTCATGCCCTGCTCCCTAAGCAACCTGTTTCGACTTCCTCTTCTTGTCCCATGCCCTTGGCGAGTGCATTGTAACCTGTATCAGTACAGGCAATTCATGAGTACCAACCATCGTTGGATGCAAGTGGCGGCGTCCTCTGGAGGGAGCTGCTCACGTATCACTGGCTTCAAGAATGAACAGCTGTTGTGAATAGGGGGTGAAGTAGGTGGTGTTCTGCATATTTTAATCAGAACTGACATCAGTTTCAGTTTCCTCAAGGAGGTGTCACTGCGTGCAGAATAGTCCGTATACACTACACCACATCCACTAAGTTTTGAGACCATCCTGCGCATGATTTAAAGCTGATGGATAATGAATGACAAGAGAGAATTTAAGAAGAGGGTCTTGCGGCTATGATTTAGCAGATGTCTGACCTACAGCATTAGCCCAAAGCGCTGGTCAGACCTGGGGTACTTACCTAACATTGGTTATCACTGTACGCATGTGTGGTGAGCGTACAGGTGTGTGTAAATGTGTGTGCATGGGCTTGTGGGCACGAGTCCATGTGTGTGTGTGCCAGTGTATGTGGTGCACATACGTGTGTGTGTCTGTCTGTGTGGTATGTGTGTGCATGTGAATGATTTGTAGACTTGTGAGAGCATGCGTCTGCATGTTTGCATCTGCACATGTATGTGTACATATGTGGGTGTGCCTGTGTATATGGGTGCATACGCATGTGTGTGTGTGTGTGCATTTGTGCATGTGCTGAGGTGCAAGCGCATGTGTGTCTGTGTATGTGTCCACAAGTTTGTGTTTAAGTGTGCGTGCATGCATGTGCATGTGTGCGCTTAAGTGTGAGCGTATGTGCATGTGTGTGTGTGTGTGTGTGTGTGAGAACAGGCATCACAGAACACAGAAGTGACTCCGCGGCATTGCAGGGTCTTCTCCAGTGGGTTGCTTCATGACAACTTAATAATTGACAGTGCTGGTGCTGCAAAAGCACAAACCGCTTGGGGGAGCTGGAATGAGTGGAATGAGCAGTGTGGAGTTAACGCAGTATTCGGAAGATGCAGGAAACTAACATTTGGAAAATGCAGGAGACCACAATAACAGGCAATTCAGCCTCAGCCTGTCTGTCCATTTGAAATGGATGTCCTTGGAATAGTTTTCTTTTCTTATTTCGCATCTCATTACACACCATCCTGCAACTTCTCAGTCCTCAATGTCCAACAGTAAAACTCAGCCTTTTTGGCAACACAAAAATACATAAATGAGATTGATATAGGTATAGCTGCATACTGTGCAAAAATATGAAAGAAGATGGAGTATGAATTCTGTTTAGCTGTCCTAGACTCGGCAGTCTTAGGCAAAAGTATATTCCGTGAGCTTTATGCACACACCCATGTTTATTCCATGTGGCCGTACTGATGACAAATCATAGTAAGAGCAACATGCTGAAGAATTTATGCTTGTACAGATCTGTACAAAGCCTTTAAAAAGCATGCTGATGCAGTTAAAGAATCTGAATGCTAATTTCGAAGCAGGTGCCTATGATACGCTTTCATTACAGACATTAGAACTTTATTTTTAGTGACAGTGGAACATTCCCAGCGGCACTGAAAGTGGAAACCTAGCCTGCCAATACACCAACGGGTGCAAAACTTGACTAGCCACTAGAGGGCCTTCACCATGCAGCAGCCTTTGCCTGTACCTCCAGGATTCCTGCCTAAGTGAACGGAGGAGAAGACCTTCCTACGGTGCTGTTAATCTCACTTGATCATCACCCATCAGTGACTGATTAATGAAAGAATGTGTGTGTGTGTGTGTGTGTGTGTGTGTGTGTGTGTGTGTGTGAGACAACTTTCCACAGTTGGTCTTATGATCATAACTCGCCCAGAATCCAGAATATTACTGTTTACATGTGGGTCCCTCCCCCCCCCCCCCCCCCCCCCCCCCCCCTCCATTAAAAAAAAAAAAAAAAATTTTTTTTTTTTGTGTGTGTGTACGTGTATGTGTGTGTGACACATGATACCCTGTTTCTCATTGAGCATTGCTATCTTTTCTCAACCATCAGCATATAATGTCAACACATTATTTCACCTGTTAGAATGAACATCATCCCACAGCTTTGTTTACTTTTTCAACTGCACTATTTGTATGAACCCCCTCCCCCCCACCTCATAGTGGATGGAAATATATGAGCTCTCCTTCTCTTGCCCCCCCCCCCCCCCCCCCCCCCCCCCCCCAAACACACACATTACCCTCCTCCCCACCCACCCCCTCCCCCACCCCCCTCCTCAATTATACCTTATCACCCATTAATTTTCCATCCCCTTCCCTCCCTTATTAACATTACCTAACGCCTTTCACAACTACGCACACATAACTACTACCACCTACATCACTCAGCAAAATCATTTATCTATTTTATTCACTTAATTTATTATTATTTTTTTTTAAATCACAGTTACTCTCATTTCATTCTTCTACTTATTTATTATCATTACTATCTCTTCTATCTCTCTCTCTATATATATAATTTTTTATTTCATTCATTTTTTTTTTCAAATATCCCCCCCCCCCCCCCCCCCCCCCCCCCCCCCTCTTAGCATCATTATCAATCCATCTTAACCACAACCGTCACATATATCACACCACCCCACTAAACCACTACACAACCCCATCGCCTCACTCCTCCCCTCCCCCCCTTCTTTTCCTCTCCCCATAATCCCCTCTGTCGTTTCAGTCTGGCAGCCATTCTTCACACCACATGACACCAGATAAGTCTCTCTTCGTTCTTTGTTTGTACTGTCGTAAATGTTAAATTTGATCTTTTTTTTTTTTTTTTTTTTTTAGCCTGAAGAAGACCCAAGAGATCGAAATGCATCGTGTCTTGTCCTGTGTTTTGTTTGTCAATGTCCTTGGCGGTAACTAAACCCCTCTCTTTCTAAATTTTGCTTCATTCTCCGCCATCAGTCGCTCCATTTTGAAACTTTATTCTCAGTGTTTTGATGTGTCTATTATGTTCATTGTCAATGAGTCAAACGTTTTTGAATCATCCCCTCTCCCTTAAGAAGGGGTTGTGGCATATGCTGAATAAAACAATATTCCATTCCCTCTCTCTCCTCTCTTTCATCTGATCACACAAACAGTCATAAACACAGTCATAAACACTTCTCTGTTACGTTTCCTTCCCGTCTTACACATGCCAAAGTTCTCAATTATTACACAAAACAAATGTTTATTTGTAAACCATCTTTTCATTCTTACATCATTTATTCACAGTCAATTTACAAACAATATTCTGATACCATGAATTCTGGTGTGGAAACCTGAATTAAAGAATTGTGATGCGTTGTATCTGAAGAGAGAACACACTGTATACTACATTGCACGTTGAACTTAAGTGTTGTAAACAAGAATAGCAAGAGGATAAACAGTCTGAGCTACACACACAGAGAGAGAGAGAGAGAGAGAGAGAGAGAGAGAGAGAGAGAGCTCACTACAAGGCAACAACAGAAAATGTTATATGAATCATTGCAAGAAAGACTATACTTTTCACAAAAACAAAAAAAAAAAAAAAAAAAAAAAAAAAAAAAGAAAAAAGAGGAAGAAACGACATTAGAATTGACAGTTCCTAAATCTGAATATAAATAAAACAGAAATTCATATTTACAAAAAACCTCTATGTCTGTGTGCGCGTGCACATGGGATTACACGTGTGTGTGAATGTGCACACACATGCATGTGTGTGGGCGCACACATGTGCATGAGTATGCATGTTTTTGAGCGAGACAGAGAGAGAGAGAGAGAGAGAGAGAGAGAGAGAGAGAGATTCTGGATTTGATCATTGTCTTAAATTTGAAATGTCACATTTCCTTTTCCTTTTTTTTTTGTCTTGGGCATTATGAAGGATACTTGCATCCACTGCTCTTTCATGATCAGGGTCAGCCTCTGGTCATCTTTTCTGATACCCCTTGCTCTGTGCTTCAGCTGGTGTCCCCTTTTCCTTCCTGCATACCTTCTCCCCCCTGCTCACCATGAAATGCTAATCCAAATTTCCATCTCTGGATTCAGTCAACACAATGGTCTTCAATGGCTGCTTTTGGATGACAATGATTTGATAGCCAAAGTAAGTTCTGTAGAGTTTCATGTACTGGTTGATTAAAGAGTGGATCTAACTGATGTATCTTTTTTTGCTGTCCCATCTTCTATGCCACTTCTATGGCATCACATATGCGCTGCTCATTCCAACACACCCCCTGCACGGCCACAGCCTGACCCAGCCTGCTGCAATCCTGGCACTGGCACTGGCAATCCACAGACAGCAGTCAATGTCTCATTGATATCTTCAAAAGGATGGCTTGATGACAGTAGGCTGTGCACATTGGAATAAGCCTTGTTAGTTGTTCAACTTGGTGCATCTCTATTTTAACATCTCTCCTATGGCCTGAGTGCTTTGGTTGTCTGTTAAAGTATTCACGGTCTTCTTTATGCTGTCAAAAACATCCTCCATTACCTCTGCTTTGAGGTAGTTGTTGCCGACAAAAGTTCCACTGTAACATGCTTTCTTCATGATCCTGTTTCTCTGAAGCACAGACTCAACTGCAGCACCTACTGGTCCTTTACCCTTCCTGAAAGGATAAAGGCCTTACAGTGAAGGATTATCTGTATTGACTATTCTGATGTTTGTTGCGACACGACTTCACCTGCTGAACACTTCTCTGAAACTCTGGGTGTGTATCTCTCAAGTCTGGTGTCTCTTTCTTTGCCAGATCTGTTGCTATCCTTTTGTCAACATCATAGCACTCATCTTCCAAAAGATCATGGTGCTTCTTGACAATTCCAAAAGGATAGGAGGGCGAAGGTAGGGATGGGCAGCATGATCTAGTTCAATGTCCCACACAATCGTTAAGATCCTGGAACCACTTTGCCTTAGGCTAGTTTGTACTTTCTTTCATAAACTTGGCATGCATTTTATTCATGTCTTCCAGCGTTCTCTGTTCGATCATTTCCCAACACACTCACTCACTGCAGTTCCTTTGTGCTTGTTCCTTTGAGACAGCACATCACAGACATGGATACACACCTTGAGCTCCAGATAGTCCATAGCTGTTCAGGAGGAAATCATAATCTCCAAACAGAATATTTTTTCCTGATCTTGTTAGTACAATCCGACTGATCTGCTGTTTGAAAGGATTCAAAATAGCTCTGATGTATTCACTGCTGTCTCTTGCTTCTGCCATGCAGACCAGAAA
Source organism: Conus betulinus (assembly GCA_016801955.1). NCBI lineage: Eukaryota > Metazoa > Mollusca > Gastropoda > Neogastropoda > Conidae > Conus > Conus betulinus. The sequence goes on from JADBJO010002417.1 coordinate 153,573, forward strand.
ACAGTTTTCCTGGGCACTGGGGTGTTCAAGATTTGTTACAGACACGGCAAATTTGAAACTGTCACCCCCATGATCACCTCCAACTGTCACTTGTATTTCATTTTCAGGAATAGTGTTCGATGCCATGTCAACAACTTCTTTTCTTCATGCTGGTCCAGAGATTTGTCAGGAAACTTGGCAAATCTTCAGCACGTACCACAGGGGAGCTTTTCTTTTCATCTCTGTTACTTTTCTGGTCATCAAAGATTAATAAATTTTTTTCCAGACAACCTGGATCTTTCCATTCTTCAAATTGTTTTGAAACTCTTTCCTAACTATCAAGACTTATCCCTGCCTGTTTTGAGATCTTCCTAAACTGCCTCTGTTTTGCCCAAGTCAGCAACATTCTTGCTTTCATTGTTGTTGCCTGCTTTGCTGTGATGTATCCTTTCAAACAATCAGCAGCTTTCAGAATTTTTGTCCTTTTTGTGATGAATCTAAGCTCAGTGCTTTGCTGTTTTAACTAAACAGACTCAGAAACACCTGAATATTCTCGCGGATTTGGGCCAGCTGGTGTCCTCTTTTCCTTGTAGTGGGGAGTACTTGCAAAAGCTGAAGACTTCCTGGCTTTGATTATCTTTTTTAGAGTTATATGCTGACCCCTTGTTTTGCTTGCAACAGTCTGTCACTGGATTCTTCCATTTTGATACACATTTAACCAGTGAGATGTGCTTCTCCAGCTGTCAGAGGAGCACACAAATCTTCTTGTGGTCAAACTAATGTTCTTTTCTCAGTTTGTGATGAGCGGTGCTTCACTGTTTTCTGCGGTTGTGTTTGTCCCTGCCTGCATCTTTGTATGGGGGCTAGTTAAGACCTGTCCATGCAAATACATACTGCCCATTTGAATTATTCCATTCTTTAGAATACCTAGCAATAATAATATGTAACACACACAGTTTCATTAAATAAGTTTGTTATAAACTTACAAGAAAAATAACTATGCTGCCGAATGTTGGTTTTAAAGTGAGGTGACTGCAGGCATGCAATCGAACAAAGTAAACAAACAAATTACACGAACACTGATTTATACAGACTGCTACCCTTCATTGTTTTGTATTCGTTTGATGTTATTGATCTTAAGTGTGCACTCATGATTGTCATTGTGATTGTTGTTTCGTTTTCATTGACTTAAATGTTGTTTGTCTTGCCTGAAGAATACCAAAGGGGTAGAAACGTGTTGTGTGTATGTTGTGTAATTCTTTTTGTTTCTTTTGATCAGCGGCATAGTAATTTTTCTTATTTCAATTTCCACCTGCAGTCATTCATTTGGAAATCATTTTGTAATAATCACAGCAAAAACGGTGGAATATAAATATGAAATATAAAAAAAATGAAGAGAGAGAGAGAGAGAGAGAGAGAGAGAGAGAGAGAGAGAGAGAGAGAGAGAGATGAGAGAGAATGATGACAATGATGATGAATCTTTCTTCTATAATTGTAAAAGATGATTCTGTCTTCCGTAATTGTAAAAGCAGTGTCTTAATCAGCCATTTTTCATACATGCCATTACTATTCTATGAAGTTAGGAGAGAGAGAGAAGAGAGAGAGAGAGAGACTAGACAGAGGAGGAGAAAAATATAGAGAGTGATGCAAGTTTAAGCAGTATCGTGACAAACTCTTCATTAAGCAGCAAAGTACAAGAAGAGGCGGCCCCCAAATCACCAATGGAGAGATAGCCGGGCAAAGCGGTACTGTCGGGACGTGGGGTTTCGTTTCGAACCAAAACGAGCAGCGGCTGGTTCATCCTGCTGACCCTCAAAACAGCTAACAGAGACCCGCCAAGGAACAGAAACCCCACCCCTGCTCCGTGACCTTGACCGAGGTCAAAATCACCATTGGTCAGAAAGCCGATGGTGGGGCGGTCCATGGATCGGGTCACTCTGGATGGTTCCTTCAGCAGCTCTTTTTTTTCCTCCAACTGTTTGGGGTTCAGGGACTCTTTGGGGACCTTCTCATTCTTGTCTGCTTTCTGTTCTTTTGTTGCTTTGCTGGCGCTGACAGAAGATGTTGCCGTCGTTGGCTTTCTTTTCGTCTTCTTGTTCACACCCTTAGCAGTTACAGTCTTGCAGCGGGGATGTAAACATTCAACAGGACCTGTGAATTTGGAGTTGCCCGCCAACTGTTGGAGGTCGGACTCCATGGGCAGACATATCATTGCACGCTCCAGCGGCACACCCCGCGAAAGGCAGGACACTGCCAAGGGAACCAGGCTGCGGAGGTGTTCATGCACCAGCGCTTTCTGCAAAGGATTACCGAGAATCGCCGACAGTCTTGTGCTAGGCGTGTCCACACCTTTACTATGAGGATTACGCCTGGGAGTCGCAACTTTCATTGCCACTTCTTGCAACACACGCAGCAGCGGCCGACATCGCAGGACGTAAGGGTCGGTGTACTGTGAGCCCTCTCTCTCATCACTCATTTTCTCAGACACACACTGTTCATTGTCAGTTTTCTCATGAGGATTCTGTACAGCTTGTTCACTCGACCTGTTGTCCAAACAGATACACCCTTCCTTTTCTGCAGACACGTTGTTGGAGTTCAGGATTTCAGCGGCTTTCTCCTGCCATTCTCCAACCAGCTGACTCCAAGGACAGTGAAAAGGTGCCGGCACCCCTAGGCGCTGGTAGTTGACACACGTTTGGCCGGAGGACGGCGAACATGCTGGTCAATACACACACTCCTGTTCTCTCGCTGCAGCTGTCTGCCAGCAGTGCTGTCCGGGAAATCGTTGGGGAAGTGCAGCTGCAAAGAACGTGTAGCCAGACTCCGAGACTCTCTCAGCCCTCCCACCCGCGCCCCGCGGTACACCATGGCCACCCAGAAGGCCATGGCCCACCCTTTGGGCGCGATAAGGTCCCAGCCGCTGCCAACGCCGAAACGCGAGCCAGTGTTCTGTCCGCCTGCAGAGGGCTGGCCGCCTGGTCGCTGCAAAAGCAGCACCGGAATTCTGGATTCTTCGTCGCCCAGGTGGAGCTCGGAGCCTGAAATGAATTAAAAGGTGAAAAAGATTACTATTGCTGTCGTTTTGGAGCTCTTCTCATTCAGATTCTTCATATGTCAAAACGTGAAATACTTCATTTGTTGGAAAACTATACATACATAACAGAAATTTCACTAGGAAGTAATATGAATTGCCTTCCTGCCCAAGATATATACCACAGATAATCAATAAACTTATGTTACAGACATGGAAAAACTAAATCACTCCTGTGTGTATATGTGCACCATATACCACTCAACTGCCCAATTTTATGAAGGTAATACAAATCAAAAGGTATGAATACTGCATATTTGAAAGCACTAACCAGATTTTATATGACACATGCATTACAGACATAGCATGCCTTATTGCACAGTCAGTTGGGTAGACTTGTGATTTTTTTTTTTTTCCCACCCCCACCCCATATTTTTCAGAAGTATTCTTTGTGAAGTGTCTAGATTCTAACATGTACAAGACATAGGTGAGAGAAATGACCAGAGACAGTAAATCTGACATTCTCAGTGATGTCTGTTGCCTTTAATATTATCTAACCTTATTGATGATGAACACTTATATAAATAACTACTGAACTCAGAAGTTCTTGATATACAGGATTTTTTTTTTTTCTTTTGTCCTATCTTTTGAGTCACCTTAGCGACATAGCACTCACGCGCTTATTCCCAGTCTCCATCCACAGCCACCGTCCAACCTGGTCTGCCGCAACTGCAGCACCAGCAATCCACAGAGAGCAGTCAAATGTCCTAGTTGTCAAGAGGCAACCCACTCTGTGTATATGTGCATTATTGGAGACACTGCACTGCTGCTGAGTCACTTCAGTAGTATTCAGTGGTGCCTGTTCTGATCCAACATACTCCAGACACAACCTGCTAAGCCCCCTACTGACAACCAGGAAAATGGCTGATGAATAGCGTTCACCCACATATTTGCCTGCCACTGAAATGCTCTGATTGATGAAACAAGTGCTGCAATATATCATAATGAAAGTGGGCGGCAGAGTAGCTGAATGTAGAATCATGGGAAACCTGGATTGGATTTGGAAAAAGTAGATATGGTACGAGACTTGGGCACTAAAGCACCTCATGTCTCCCCCCCCCCCCCCCCCCAATTTTTTTTCCTCAGATGTTCTATTTTACCGTCTCTGAAAATCAGGTGATTTACTTGGAAATCCTCAGATCGAGGAGACTTCTCTGGCCTGTCGCTATCAAATCTGAAAACAATACACAAATCAACACGATGAACACATCCGTACCTGGAACGAGCAGTTTTGAGCGACGTCGGTTCATCTCCTGCTCCGTCATTTTGGTGCGGGTGACTTCCTCACGCACGGCTTTGTCCATGACAGGTGACCTGACGACCTCCGGAGGGAAATGCTCCCAGGTCAGCACCTGTGCTGCGGAATCTGTTAGGCAAACCCCCAGAGGTCAATTACACAGCGGGCAAAAAAGAACGAGTCGCCGGCACATATAGTTGCCAGCCGTAACATCTCAAAGAGCCTGGGGGGTAAAGCAGTCAGAACTTGCCTTATAAGCATAACTGAAAGAGTCATTGCTGCTAAGCCAGAAAGAACTTTGCCTTACAACTGAAAGAGTCATTGCTGCTAAGCCAGAATGAACTTTGCCTTACAACTGAAAGAGTCATTGCTGCTAAGCCAGAATGAACTTTGCCTTATGACTGAAAAATGTCATGTCTGCTAACTACTTGAACGGGGATGAAGGTAGGGCTCATAAGGAAACTTTGGTATCTTCAACTTCATTTAACAGTCTTGACATAATAATTATCATCTTACCTTTATTTGAAAGTTAGCCTTTGATTAAAAAAAAAAAAAAAACGACAAAACATATTCAAACCCTTTCTTAAAAAAAAAATCCCTACATTAAAAAAAGGATTTTCAGACCTATCTAAACAATATGACAACAGGACTCATAAAGGAAACTTTGGTATCTTCAACTTCATTTAACAGCTGACATTGACACAGTAACATTATCTTACCCTTATTTGACAGTTTTATTAGCTGATAAGAAAAAAAATCCAAAACCTTTAAAAAAAAAAAAAACAAACCAACCCTAATTTGAAAAAAGATTATGACTTCAGAGCTATCTAAACAATATGACAATATACGTTTATAAATTGAACGGTTGATAGCAATGGTGAAAATCCAGAGACACTTTAAAAAACAAAACAAACAAAAAAAAGGTTGCAAGTATTAGTTTAGGTTAGTTAATGGCTGTCAGGCACTCAAAGCCATTATCAAGAGACATTGCAAGGCGCTCGCATTGCAGCAACAAGGCTCGTCTGGAGACTTCCATTGACTTATGTTCAATTTTGGTCTCTCAAAAATATTTAATCCTGTGCCATTTGGCCCTTCCTTAGCAAACGTTGAATTCTAGCACTGTGTGTATTTGTGGACCGAATTTTACGTTATGATTGAATGGCTGCCTTGGTGCCTAGATTGTAATAAGTTAAACTTCAACTTCCATCAACCCCAAAATATATTGATTTTAGATGTGCACTTGATTGTTCGTTCTTTGTTTTATTGTTTTGAACGTTGTTTGTCTTGCCTGAAGATGACCAAAGAGGTTAAAACGCATTGTTTTGTCTTGTACTTTGTTTGTCTCCTTTGTCAGCGAAACAGTAAATCTTCTTTTAAGTATGCTTTAGTTTCTGCTTGCAGTCACCTCACTTTGAAGCTAACTTTGATACATACGGACTGCTACCTCTCTCTCTTTTTTTTTTTTTTTTTTTTGTATTTCGCTTTATGTCAACAATTTCAGGTGTACACTTGTGATCTTTATTCCTCGTTTCAGTGTTCCCTATTTCGCTTCACGTTCATAAGTGATTGCTCTTTTTTTTTTTGTTGTTTTGAATGTTGTTTGCCTTGCCTGAAGAAAACCAACGAGGTCAAAACACGTCATTAGGTCTCATAACTTGTTCGTCTCATTTGTTTGGCACAACAGTAAATCTTCTTCAAAGTTCCAGACTGAGAAGAAGCAGCTGACAAAGACCTGGGACAGGAGTCGAACCTGCACCCCTGGAGCCATGGTTCCAGTGCTCTGCCGCTGAGCTACCCAGTCTCTGCTCTGTCAGCCGCTTCCTGCTGGTGCTAGTGCTACTCTGATACCTCACTGGCACCGCGCTGCACATCTATGGCACAACCAAACCCCAAGCTGGACTCCCGAGTTGTGAACTGCTTGAGTTTGTCAGAATGGATAGTTTTATGTGTGTGACCCCCAAAGTTGTCCTGCTTGAGTTAGTAAAATGAATAGTTTCTTAATTCACAAGAGGGTAACCTGTATGTCTTCATCTCTTCTTCTTACACATCCTCATTTGATTTTAAATACTCACTGCACATGGATCTTTCTGTTCCTTGTTTGCTATTCAAAGAAAGGCTGGAACTGTGCTGGATAATGCTTATTGTTTGAAAAAAAAAATGTGCAGGATGATGCTGAGTCAGTGAATGGGGAAAAAAAAAAAAAAAAAACAACAACAACAAAAAAAAAAACAATAAAAAAAAAAAAACATCCTCGAACTTCATTTTACAATAATTATACATATGTTTTTTTTTCGTTTTTTTTTTTTTTTTTTTTTTCCCCTAAAAGCAGCTCATTCTCAGATTCTTCAACAAATTGTCCTGAAGTGGGTAACAGCCTAATAATAAAACAAAGATGTCAGTACCTTTCAATCTAAAATTTCTCGGTTGCTTTCAACCCAATTTGAAAACTTCTCATCAAACACTTTGTTACATGTTTTAATTTGCAGCGCTCACAGGAAAGTAACCCCCCCCCCCCCCCCCCCCCCCAAAAAAAACCCATGGTGGTGCCAGAAGTACACAGGCTAGCCACAAGTACACACACACTCAGCACACACATATTCACACACTTTCACACACACACACACACACACACACACACACGTACATTAAAAACTAGAAATATTTCAGCCTGAAATCCACCTCCTTGCAGAGATATGGTGCTTCTGCCTCATTCAACACATCTCTCTCTCTTACCAGCTTTGTCCACGGCCGCCTTATGACGAACGGAGGGGGAGCAGTATGCGCGGGTCTCGCACCGTCAGCGCCATCACAGCTCGTGGAGGCAACTCGTCCGGCGACTGGCACTTTTGCCACACGTTCCCAGCATGCCACCTGCGTGGCGAACTCTTCCTCCTTTGCTTCCACGCCATAAAACGTCTGCCACCATCGCCTACGGTTGTTTTCTTCATTGCCCTCACCGCCAATTCCTGAGCTCTGTTTTTTTTGAAAAATGTTTGCTGGCGCCAACGTCTCTCGGCCAGGATTATGGTCGATGCCGGACCTGTCAACCGGAACTTGACCAGCTGGTCTTTCAGGCTGCATAGGTGTAGCTGCCCGACCTGAACCTCAGTGCCCCCTTGTGACTGTGGACTCTTCGCCGTCAGATCTTTGGACAGGTTGACAGTGGTGTCTTTGCTGTTCACTCTCTCGGCACTTAACGTTTCAGCCATGTCTCCTGATTTTGGTTGACTGAGGAGTGCAGGCGGCTGTCAGCTGGTTCCACAGTTCGCCGTAACTGGCTGGGTGTGACACCACATCCACAGAACCCTGGCACTGTCCTTTTGCACGGGTCATGTCTGGTTCGCCGCTCTCGTCGTCTTTACCCTCCGTGATGGCAGGCTGCCACAGAAAGGTGACCGGGGCGATGGCTCTCCCAGGGGTAGGTCCCACAAGCATACACCCATCACTTTTCCCCACCTCCTCCGTCCTGTGCAGGTCGTCCGCCGCGCAAAGGTCAAACCTGCGACAAGACGTCACTGTTATGTGGGTTACATTCTGGGGGAGAGCAGAAACACTTTTCAGACAGTGAGATGGCGAAAGAAACGTAATAAAAAACATGGTGTCCAGATCTTCTTTGTTAAACACAAGATCATGAAGAACTGGTTTACAGTAAAACAGACCATATCACATCATGTCAAACAGAACATACCCCCTCCCCCCTCCCTTTCTTTTCCCTATATAAAATGATGAGATCTGAGCAAGCGGGGGAAAAGCCTGAAAAGTTTCAGAGGGTCGCAGCTAGAACCAGTGTCAGATCGCCAAAGGGCAGGGTCTCAGGGAAATGACCTTGAGGAGGTCATGGGAGTGAAGCCTCCTGTCAGTTGAAGCATTTTTCCCCCCACCACTTGTCAACTACCCTGAGAAAAAGTGAGACTGACACTATGCTTAATAAGCCATCCTGCATTCCTACAAATTCCTGATGCCTGCAGTCTTCCCGATATTTGTTGTTGCCAACTCTTCTTTTCTCTGCCTTTGACACATTTTTTTTTACCCAAACAAGCTTGGAAGTCCTGGCAGCAGCCTGACTGAATGGAAATGAAATAATAGCAGTATTTGATTGTGAACTTAAAACTTGGTAATCTTCATTCTTATAAATATCAGCACATTTATGCCAGTTTCAAGAATGGCCCTTAGAAACCTTGAGTTAAAAAAAACAAACATACACCTGAATTCAGGCTAAAAAACTCAGAAGTCTCATTTCCGCTATGTGGTATTACTGGTAATATATTTACTGTTATTAAGATTTCGTTTGAATCCTGCCTTCTCTTCACTGAAAAATCACTTTTGTCATACAGTTTCAGGCCATGAAATATAGGGAAAACAAACAAAATAAACACCAGTGTTTTTGAAGAAGAAAAGCAGACACGTCAAACTGGGGACACATGTGGGCGACATGCCTCCCTTGTTTTCCCCATCCTAGAAAATGTACTTACAAATTAAAAACAAAAAAAATTTTGGAGGAGGCAGGGAGCAAGTTTCCCCTCAGTTTATCTGCTGTTAGGCATACACAAACTGGGAATATTTGAATTAAAAAAAAAAAAAAAAAAATGTAGCAAAAACCTGTCCACTTTGGTTTCAAATATCATCAAAGTGAGGTGACTGCAAAATAAAGTATAAAGAAAAATTACCGTTCCGCCAAACGAAAGAGACAAATGAATTAAAAAACAAAACACAATGTGTTTTGACCTCTTTGGTCTACTGTGCGCCCAGCTTCAGGAGATAAGCAGAGTCGTTCTTCATTTTTTGCTTATCTGGAATTATTGTTCATCTTACCTAAAGAAGATCAAGAGGTCGAAATATGTCATGTTTTGCCTTGCCATTGTTTGTCTCTTTCGTTTGGGCTGAACAGTAATCTTTCTTTTAAGTCTGTCCACTTTGGTGCATTTTACACGTCATTATTTTAGCTGTTTCCAATAGGCCATGGACCCCTTTCTTCTCGATTTTTTTTTTTTTTTTTTTTTTAAAATCATTTAGCATTCTGAAGAGGTGAATGTTTGGAAATAGCCAAATTCCTTGAAATGGCAGGAGGATCCTAAACTATGACAACATACATGTTTGTAACAAATCAAAACTGAATCATTGCAAGTGAATAATACAGAGTCAGTCACAGTGTGTGTAGCAGCCCGCATATCCCCCTGCCTCATGGAAATCACCAGAGGTGTGAGGCAGAGGAGTGAAAAGACTGCCGCCTTTGCTCTGCGGGACTAAAACCACAACAGGCCTCCTCACGCCGCTGTGGGGAACGCCATCAATAACTCTGTAGAAAACACCACAATTTCAAAGACACAACTTCTCTTGCATATATGATAGTCTGCTGTTTTATCAATAAAACTTACAGACTGTATAACGCAAACACTGTGAATATGTAAATAAAAAAGTGTGTTATCACTGTCCTTGCTAACTTTGAAGTTGAAGGGAATCTAAAAACACGTCAGATAGATACAAGGCAGGACAAAAGAAACAAGAACCTGAAAGAAAACAAAACAAAAGAAAACAAACAAACAAACAAACAAAAAAAAATACAATAAATAAAAAAAAGGGAAAGATATCTGCAAATATGTAAAAGAAAACACAGCACAGAACTGGATATCAACATACACTGAGTATGTGTATGATATTCAGTTCTGTGTATACATGTATGATACACACAACATAACTGAATGCATAAAAGAACAGTTCGGAATGAAATATACAAGACATAAGGGATAGAGAATGAGATGTGTGAGAGCGAGATGGAGGAGAGGGATGGAGTACAACTGAGAGAGAGAGAGAGAGAGAGAGAGAGAGAGAGAGAGAGCAATCACAGTTTAAGCGTTAGGCACCTTTTTAATCTAGGGTCTTTTCCCTTACACTTTACACCTGAGAACAGACAAAGACTTAATAACAAAAAACAAAGAAATATTATTCTTCATCGAAGAATGTTAAAAAAAAAAAGTTTTAATTTGTCTAATTCTTTTTTCCGATGTCTCGTTTTCTTTATCTAATGTTATATACTGTTCTTTCTTTCTTTTTTTTTTTTAATGTCTTGGTGTGCCCTGTATTGCTAAGTTTACAAAAACTTCATATCCAATCATGCCTATAAAATACTTTGTTATATTTTCTCACTTGGTTTCAATTTAAATGTTCTAACAATTCTTTTTTCATATACTGAAGTTCATTTTGTTTAACACCTTCATATCAGAAACGGTGAAAAACATATGGAAATAGCACTGTTAACAACATGCAATAAACACAAATAATCTTCACAGAGAATAACAGAGTTTTTCTCTTTCTCCCGAGAAGTCAGTGAAACAATGATGTTTATGTTTTTTTGAAAATATATGTCAGTCCTCTCTCTCTCTCTAAAAATACCTACTTAGAACAGAGATTCTCATCACTGATGACTGTGTCACAGTGTGTGTAGCAGCCCGCATATCCCCCTGCCTCATGGAAATCACCAGAGGTGTGAGAGACAGAGGAGTGAAAGACTGCCGCCTTTGCTCTGCGATGGACTAAAACCACAACAGGCCTCCTCACGCCGCTGTGGGGAACGCCATCAATCTCTCTTTGGAAACAGCACAATCTCAAAGACATGATTTTCTCTGGTTTATAGTCTCCTGTTTTATCAACAAAACATGTAAACTGTAATACACAAAATAACACACAGTTAACAAGTAAATACAGTAATGGCAATGTGTCATCATTGTCCTTGCTGACTTGGAGAGAGTCTAAAAACACTTGAGATCAGTTAGAAGACATCGACATAATGAACAAGAACAGAACAAAGTGTTAGGCACCTTTTCACCTTGGGTCTTTTCCTCCCAACACTTTACACTAGAGGACAGATCGAGACTTAACAAACATCAAACATATCATAAATCAGATTCATCCCAACATACTCCAAAAAATGTTTCAATTTTTCTGAATTCTCTGTTAATTCTAGTTTTTGTTGTTGTTGTTTTCTTAACATTGTTTTCTTTATTTCATTTTTTTATTTTCAATTACATTGTTCTTTTTTTTTGTAATGTCTTGGTGTGCCCTGTATTGGTAAGACTTTAGGAAGACCTATAGGTCCAGTCATGCCTAATAAAATACTTTGTTAAATATTTTCTAGAATTCTTTTCATCTCCTTACGTCCCTTTCTTCTAGTGCTTCTACACATTGACATCATACACAGTGAAACACAAACTACAGCTATAATACTCCTACAACATGCAAATAAACACAAATGATTTTTATACAGAAAAAAGTCTTTCTCCTTCTCCCAAGAAGTCAATGTAACAAACAATAGATGTTCAGCTTTTTTCGCCAGTTTCTTTGAAAATATATGTCAATCCTCCCTTCAATAAGAATACCTTCTTAGAAACAGAGATATCATCATCACTGGTGACTGTATTACAGTGTGTGTAGTAGCACTAGCAACCCACAAGTCCCCCGGCCTCACAGAAATCATTAGAAATGTGAGGCAGAGGAGTGAATGACTGCTGCCTGCTCTGTGATGGACTAAAACCACACAGGCCCCCTTAAGCCGCTGTGGGGAACGCCATCGGATGTTGTCTGTTGCATTAGTACCGAGCGAGTCAGTTACCAGGTCGTTAAATCCAGTTTTACATTTAATCACCAAGCATTAATAAAAACACACCATAACGTGAGACATCTCCATCACAATGCACTGTTTTTATATGAACACCATTACATGTTATGCCACAGCACTAAGCAAGTCAGTTACCAAGATTTTATATCCGCTTTTACATTTGATCACTAAGCATTGATAAAAACACACCATAATATTTAAGGCATCTCAGTCAATAATACACTGTTTTTATACGAACACCATTACATGTTGTTGCAACATTTTTGTGACAGTACCAAGCGAGCTAGTTACAGAATCTTTGTATCCTGTTTTACATTTGATCACTGAGCATCGATACAAACACACCATAGGAATAAGATCTTCCAGTCTATAATACAATGTTTTCACACCAATACAACTTAACCTTACTCTTCTACTTCAATTCTTCATGGTTTAATCTTCTTTTATTCTTTTTTTTTTTATTTCATTCTCTTTTGAAAACACAAGTCTTAAAAAGAATTGGAAAAAAAGGGGGGGGGGGGGGGGGGGGGGATCTAATGCTTCCAAATTCTAGCACTGAACGTAAGCTGCTACAAACAAAATGCAAAGTTCTAAATTTTCAACCTGTTGTCTTCATTGTAAACAACTCTGTGCCTCCCATCCCAGGTCGCAGAATCATCACAACCAAATAAAACTACACTGATTTCCAGTTTAATGAACAACGACTAGACACTAAAGACACGACTGTACAATGTACAAGCAAGCACAGAGCTGCCAAGGTCTTATATGAACAAAGTGTAAAAAGCACTCTGACACTGTTTTTAGTGTTTAGCATTCTAAATTCAAGCACAGCACTTGTATGTGATGTGACAAGTCAGACTCCGTAGCACTTTCTTTCACACTATGCTTTGTACAGAACATACTGGTAGACTAAGATGTAGAAAATCTTGCTACTTAGACAGCTGACAACAAAACCAATCAACAAGGCAGAAAAATCATGATCATCTTTAGAACAGTACTCCTTCCACTGTTTTATCACCTCCTTACTGAACTTGGCCATTTTGTTTTGGACAAAATATGTTTACAGTCTAAAGATCTGCATCATCTGGATTCTGTTTAAGCCATAGTTAAGTCTGTGAAGCTATTTTTCTTTAAACTTTAACATTTTCAGCTTTGGGCACAGCATTTTGTGACAAAGTGTGACAGCACGGCATGCTACGACTTCGTTGACAATGCTATGCTGTTACACTTTGTAACGAAATCCTGAAAATTCCATGCCCAAAGCCAAAGGCAGTGTAGCAATATCAAAAAAGTCATAGCACGCTACTCTGTAAAGCATTCCTCTTGGCAGCTCTGTGGGAGTCTTTTTCTTTATCCAGACTGAGAAACATGAACCCTCCTTATAGATCTCTACAGCTGCAGACTGAGAAATATATCCACCTTCTTTATAGATCTTCTACAGCTACTTGCTGCTGTCTCACCTGTGTCTTTGCTGGTCAGGTGGCTCAGAGCCTCCACGATGACCTGCTCTGGTCCTCTGATCTGGATGCAGCACTCGTATGACACATCCTGGGTCAACACCACAGCAACACACATAGTCAGAATAATAACAGCAACAACAGCGACAAAATCAAACAAAAACAAAGGTTTGTTTCAAAGAGAGGTGACTACAGACAGAAATCAAATTAAAACAAATTGTTTAAAGAAAAAATTATAATTCAACAAAGAAAAAAAAGTAGAAAAAAAAAAAAAAAAGAAAAGAAAAAAAAAAATCATCAATGTGAGCACTCAATGATGATGTTGAATTTCACCGACAAAGAAGTCTGTCACAAGATATATATATATATATGATGGGAGGATTATCCAACACTGGCGAATGATGGCTAAACTTTAAAATTTTGCAGCTGCAGAGGTCTGAGAAATATGGCTCTGGTCAAGGGGCAGAACTCTGCCTTCACTGCATGGCTGATACAGGAGATCATCGGACTTGGACAGTCCTTAAAGCCCTAATGGTCCTACCATGCTGAAAAATGCGCTTGTGAGAATCCTTCACAAAGAAAGGATGTTTTAAAAGAAAATATGATTTCTGGTAATAAAACAAAGTAATGCACCCTCCTCAACCAGATGTATGAATGCAGACCATTATATCATCTGCTTTACGAGCGATCTGTACTATCCCTTGTCACTATGAGAGAGAGAGAGAGAGAGAGAGAGAGAGAGAGAGAGAGAGAGAGAGAGAGAGAGAGAGAGAGAGAGAGAGAGAGAGAGAGAGAGAGAGCACCTGCATGTCAGTAAGAACGATGAAACAGCATCTTCCTGTGTGTGGAAATTTTGCCTGAGGCTCACTGGAACTAGCTCTGGGACGGACAACACATGCCATGTATGCAGCTGTGGGAAAGAATGAGTAAGCCACATCCACTGGAGAGTGTGCATTGCTGTTAATTTTCAGGTCAGCTGTTAGTGTTAGCGTATGGGGCCCGCATGCGCTATGAATGTTTATTAGCATTTGTAGCATCGTCACACGTGACGGGCGTAAGTAACACTATGAAGGCTCCTCGAGACTAGACACAGACTGAATTCTTCTTTCATGTCATCATCAGTACCACTACTTGCAGAGCGAAAAAAGAATACATACTCATCAATGATTATTTTATTTCTCTAAGTTTTATTACACAGCAGATCTGTACATGTTATATTTCTAAGTGACTGAATTCTTTTTTCGTGTCACTGTTATTACCACTACTTGCAGAGTGAAAAAAAAATAATTCAAACTCATCAATGACTATTTCATTTCTCTGAGCTTTATAACACGGCAAATCTGTAAATGTTATATTTCTAAGTGACTGAATTCTTCTTTCGAGTCATTGTCAGTACCACTATCTGCAAAGAAAAAAATAATAAAACTCATCAATGACTATTTTATTTCTCTAAGCTTTATAACAAGGCAAATCTGTACAGTACATGTTGTATTTCTAGGTAACTGAATTCTTCTTTCATGTCATTGACAATAATGCTACTTGTAGAACGACACATTTTTGTCATTTTTTACAAACTCACCAAAGACTATTTTATTCAGCCTGCTAAGCTTTACAACATGCCAGCTCTGTGAAATTTTTTTCTTGATTTCTTGAATAACTTCATGATTGTATGAGAAGAAACATTAATTTACATTCACATACACACAATAGTGTGCACAATACAAGCACTGTAGGATTCAGCTTTTTGACCCACTAAACTACAGGTGTGTCTTGTGATCCCAGCATCAGAGAATTCCACACAGGACGTTAAATCAACCAACCAGTCATAAGAGGTGTCAGTGTTGACTCATCATCTGCTGGTCATTTCCTTGACACCATTTTCTTTTCCCCTTCATTATTTACAATTAAGCAAGCGAAAGCTCTGACAGGTCTCAATACCCTCTGCAAATTTGTCCTAAAGCCTTGTGATGTTGGTGGAAAACGTCACAGCATATCCTGTCACCATGGAGATGAGATGACAACCATCTCATGCCACTGAAATGAACATGTATAAAAGCCCATCTACGGTGCTCAATTCAATATCTGTACTACTTAAGTACAGGCCACTTGCGGTTTAAAATGTAAACAATTCCTCAAGAATCTTGTTTCATCATCCTTACTACAAAATGAATTTCCTAAATCAATTTTCTTCTCAACACCTTCACATACGTCATGCCGCATCTACCCATAACTATCCATCCACACAATGCTGTGCACTGATTTTGACCGCCACTATCTGCAGGGCAAACATGTAGGTGTGACGTTATTTCTGAAAGATCTAGAACTCGAACGTCAATACTGTAACAGTAACAGTCTGTCCAATCAAGACTCTTCCCACCTCTGCATCTCACATTGTTTTTTTCTTTCTTTTCTTTTTTTTTTTTAAATTTTAAAAATGCTGATCGATGAAAATAGTGATGAAGTAAACAAAAAAAGAAGTCTTTCTACTACCTGCTGGGCGGTCTGTTGTGTGCAAAGCATGGCACTGGAGTCTGTTGTGTGGGCAGTGCTTTGAAACTGAAAGGGACAGAGTAACACCAAAGGTTTTTTGTAGCTGCAACTGATCTTTAAATTGAGTATCACCATCGCTCAGAATATCAAGTAAATGTTTAGACTGAAGCTATGTGGTACTGTCTCCCCAAAAGTTACCAAGCTGCAAATCCCTAAAATGACCCCCATTTGTAAAAAAAAACTTTAAAATTTCCAACCAAAGGTACCTGACAATCCCATACAACCAACTTTTTATGTATGACAATGTACCTTCCACGCAACACTATTCTGTTAGGGTTAAAACTTAAGGAATTTTAACGAACTTTAAAGAAAAATTACCATTCCCCAAAACAATAAAGAGACAAATAAACAAGCTTGTCTTGTCATTTGTTTGCCTCTTGTGTTCGGTGGAACAGTACTTTTTCCTTCAAGTTTGTTTCAGTTTCCACCTGCAGTCACCTCCCTTTGAAACTACAGGTATCCTAGCTGACTCCCACTGACTTCCTTCATGATGCAAATGTCACCAGTACTCAAGACTACCACCACAGCATCAGAGAATTCCATTCAGGAAGTTAAATCAGGCGCTCAGTCATAAGAGGTGTCAGTGTGAACTCATCATCTGCTGGTGACAATGGGGTAGAAGTGACATTTCAAGTTCCAGACTGCTGCAACACCCCCCTCCCCTCCAAGGTAAGAAGCAGTCTCCTTAAAGAAAAAAAAAAAAGAAAATTCATACATCGTTCTTCATCTTTTTTTTTTTTTCCCCCTCTTAGCCTTAACTACTCCCATAAACATTATTGGCATGTTGCATGTCCCCTTATTTATAATTCATAATTATTTTTGTTGTTATAAAGGTCTTATCAGATCTGTCTGAAAATATCTTTCAACAATAAATAAAAGCAGTTTGTACCAACCGCCACGGTGCAGTATTCAGCATCATGCATTCCTGGCTGGAAGGTCCTGGGTTCAATTCCCATCTGAGCCACTATTTGCTTGTTGCTTTTTCTGCCTTGACTGTCTCCTACTCAGAGTTGAGTTTGCTTTGGGCTTAACCGGGAAGACTGGAAGTGGAACCACAGAGTCGAGTTTACTCCACTTCATAAATGAAATTTTACAGATTTCAATAAAATACACAGTAAATTTGACACTATACTACTGTCAAACTAACAGTATTTTTATCTGCAGCTGATTTTTATGAATGGACTGGCCTCACACTCAGCAACCGCCTAAGAGCATTGCAGAACCGGGAAGAGTTGAGGAAGCTGGTTGCAAAGTCTTGTGTAGCACCCCAACAGTCTTCAAGACTCCGAGACAGGTGACTGGTGATTTTCATTTTAGTCTCCTTTAAATGTCATCAATTCTCAGAACAATGTATTAAGTAGTGTATGTCTGACTATACCAGCATCAGAGAATTCCACTCAGGAAGTTAAATCAGGCACTGTGTCATAAGAGGTGTCAGTATGAACTCATCATCTGCTGGTGAAACACATGGCTATATAACAGTTTCTGGTGATTAAAGACAAACAACAACAACAACAAAAAAAATGTGTTCCCTCTCACGTTTTATAATTGCAGTGGTCTTCTTGAACAAAACAAATCAGTCATTTTCAAAAAATTCTACTTAAACTAAGACTAGCATTACCAAGTTACAATTTCCTTGTTTTCAATATTACAAATTCCCTCATTATACAGTTAGGAACACTCTCTTTTTTTTCAGTTTTCAAAATTTTGAGCCAGGTGTCCCTGAAAATGTTTTCAGAATAACAAACAATTTGATTTTTTTTTCACAGAATACATGATCTTCTATATCACACAGTGAGTCTGACATCTCCGTTTTGACCTTTCCATTCTTTGAATGCTTCCTTCCACACAGTAGTTTTTTCAATTCCAGCACAGAAAACCCTATGTAACTAGGCTCAAGACAACCAATGTCAGCAATACAGACCCACAAATCAAGAGCTTTCTACTGACTATAGCAGCAAGTGCAACAGAGAATCTCTCTCTCTCTGCCCTTACCCCTGTACAGTACCGATGACTTTGACACAAATTCACAAACAAGTACGTGATGAACTTGAAACTGAGGTCACCACAAATAAGGGGATACACGACAGTCATGAATTGGGACTTTTTTTCCATTTTCAGTGATAATCACCAAAGATGATGATGATTGATCAAGTCCATGCAGTAAAGTTCCGTTCCATGGCTTTGCATTTTGTTTTCAAGTCCTAATAAACAACAAGAACAACAAAGGAAAAAAAAAAAAAAAAAAAACAATTAACCTTTCTACTTGAAATTATCAGCATCAGAGAATTCCCACTCAGGAAGTTAAATCAGGCACTCTGTCATAAGAGGTGTCAGTATGGGTTCATCATCTGCTGGTGAATTTTGTGCAGGCCTCTGCCTAAGAAATAAAATCTGGCCAACTCAAAGAGTGAGCCCTTCCCATTTGCCATGAATCTACGATGCAGTTCTAAAATTGCCCATCAACATGCAACTTGCCAGTTCTGTCAGCGTGACCATGACGATGAGTACTCTTTTGCATGGGTGTACAAAAAAGTATTAAGTTGTTGCATGCAGTTTTTCAGTCAGGAACAGGAAAATGAACTTAAGGCATCAGAAGCACACTTGCAATATGGTAAACTGACCCAGTTTCTATGCACTGAAATGTTCCAGAACTGTTAGAAATTCTTCAAAAAGGAGTAGCCTTATTTCATTGGTAAATCATATAACTGTTTTAGGAAGTGACAAGACATACACACCCACACAGAGACACATGCATGCTCATGTATTCATGCACAACTGCACATTCACATGCAGACATGCACCTGTGGCTATACACAGAGCATGTCACATGAAAGTGTTAGAACAGATATCCCTTTGACAGCTACTTGTCGCTGGCCTGAAACTGACGAAACTTGCAGGCAGTTTTTGCAAGAGCTCGCACAGCAGGGTAGTTTCACATGAAACCTTTGCACAATTTCAGCTGTGTCTGTTCACAGCATACATTTTCCATTTACATGATACCAGCATCAGAGAACTCCACTCAGGAAGTTAAATCAGGCGCTCAGTCATAAGAGGTGTCAGTATGAACTCATCATCTGCTGGTGAACATGTTGGGCAGGCCTCTGTCTCAGAAAATAAAAGGTGGCTGTGTCTGCCCTCCCTGTTTGCTGTGAACCTACGACACAGCTCTGAAACTGCCCAACAACAGTTACTATGATCTCTGAACGCCCATTGTACGTGACATCCCTAGCTTTTTATTCAAATGCTCCAGAATTCATCTTCAGGACCAGCATCACTGCACTGCCAACAGCGACATGGTTCTTCTTATATTCAGGAAGTCAAGAGGCAGATCTCTTTGGATTGCCTGTATTGTATTGTGCTGTGTTGCACTGTACTGTGCTGTGTTGCACTGTATTGTGCTGTGTTGCATTTTGTTTTGCGTTGTAATGTACTGTTTGTCCTTTTGTACCGCATTGTAATGTATGTCCTTTTGTTACATCACAGAGACAGTTATGTGCTGACAAACCTTGTTGAAACTGTATTGTGTCTTTTCTGCTTTATCTGCTTTTTCACTTCCAAGTTCCATGTTCTCTTTTTTTTCCGTATTACTTAAACTTTGCATGGCCAGACTTACAGAAATGCTGCTGATGTACCAAGTTTATGCACTGCTCTCTTTTTGCGCACCTGTAAACTAAAACTGTCTGATTAAAAAGAAAAGTCAAAAAAAAAAAAAAGAAAAAAAAAAAGGAAGTTGTGAGTTTGAAATTTCCAAAATTTTCATCAACCTGCACAAAAAAAAAAAAAAAAAAAAAAAAGGAAGTTGTGAGTTTGAAATTTCCCACATTTTCCCCCCCCCCCCCCCCCCCCCCCCCCCCCCCTTTATCCTATTGCCACACAGGCAAGGGACACAGAGCTTCAGATTGTTTTCAGTCACCATGGGACACATGGCCCCTTGCGGTTTAAAAGTGAGGGGAACAAAAAACAAAAGCATGAGACAAAAAGTCAAGTTGATATTTCAGAGCTGTGCAGTTTTAACCAGTCACACACAGTAAGCAATGTGAATTTGCTCTGATTGCATTTTTTCACCCTGCAGACACTATATCATGTGTGTGGACTAAAGTGATGGAGAAGATTGACAGTCGTCCCTCATGTCCCCCCTATGCCCACTTGGAGATGACATGAGACTATCAAAATGTATATGCATACATGTGTACGTGTGTGCGTGCGCGCGCGTGTGTGCAGAGAGAGAGAGAGAGAGAGAGAGAGAGAGAGAGAGAGAGAGAGAGAGAGAGAGAGTCTAAACAACACTTCATAGTCTGTGAAGGAATATTTTTAGGATGTTTAAAAGGGTAAATTTGACACACAAATAAATTTCCTACCAAGCTGTATTCAGCAGTTTGTTATTCTGCTGTTTTCTGTTCAACTGCCTTCTGTGCCATTTGTGACATACTCAAAACAAACAGAACTGCCGAGCAATATACGTCTAACTTAAAGTTGTTTAAGAGCGGAGAGAACATACTTCAAAAAAAAGAAGAAAAAAAAAAAAAAAAATCAAAAAAAAAAAAGTGACCTTTGAGGACTTACTGACTATAAACCTGGAATGTTTACCTCTTTTCATTCTTGGTCAAGTATACTTCATCTGATGCAAGGTGAATTGTGTCAGTCACTGGTAGTGTTCTGTTCACTGAGAACTAGGTGAAATGTCAGTCATTGGTTGTGGTCAGTTCACAGAGAACATGGTGAATTGGTGTCAGTCATTGGTTGTGGTCAGGTCACAGCGAACTAGGTGATTTGGTGTCAGTCACTGGTAGTGGTCAGTTCACAGAGGTGAATTGGTGGCAGTCATTGGTAGTGGTCAGTTCACAGAGATGAATTGGTGCCAGTCATTGGTAGTGGTCAGTTCACAGAGATGAACTGATGTCAGTCATGGAAGTGGTAAGTTCATGGAGAACACAGTGAAATGATGTCAGTCATTGGTTGTGGTCAGGTCACAGAGAACTAGGTGAACTGGTGTCAGTCATTGGTAGTGGCCAGTTCACAGAGAACATGATGAATTGACGTCAGTCATTGGTAGTGGTCAGTTCACAGAGGTGAATTGTGTCAGTCATTGGTGGTAGTGGTCAGTTCACAGAGAACAAAGTAAATTGGTGTTGGTCATTGGTAGTGGTTAGTTCACAGAGGTGAACTGGTGTCAATCATTGGTAGTGGTCAGTTCACAGAGGTGCACTGGTGTCAATCATTGGTAGAGGTCAATTCACAGAGGTGAACAGGTGTCAGTCATTGGTAATGGTCAGTTCACAGAGAACTAGGTAAACTGGTGTCAAGTCCTTAGTAGTGGACAGAGAACGACTTGAACTAGTGTCAAAGTCATTTCTTTCTGTTCTTTCACCCCCTCCCCTCCTGCCTACCTGAAGCAGACAGTGGTAGGTGGTGGCCCTGTAACAAGCCCTCAAACTCTTGTCGCTGGGGTGCACCGGCAGGCGGTAACCCCACGCCGTCGTCATCTTGAACCGCTTGGCGTGCCAGATGTGTGTCTCCAGCCACATGTGGTGCTGCTGCCGCCGTCGCTGGTACTCTGACAGCAGGTTGCTAGGAGACGACGACGATACCGTCGACTTGGACGTTTGTTGGCACCTTTTTTTCTCTCTTTTCTCCAACTGTAAAGCAACCCCCCCAAAAAAAATCCATGAAATCATACGGTCAAGAATCTGAATCGCTGTTCAGTTTTTGCAGCATGGATTGTAGGAAATTAAAGCAAGGCTTTACATTTTACAACACAATAATCAACTTAAGCATACAGCGCCCGATAACATTTTGATGCGGTTTTGACGTCTATAAACATTTGCATTTCACGCCAAAATTTGAAAGGAGTAGAACTAGAAGAATCTTTGGAATGTTGTCAGAAAAGTGTTGGTTTTGTCCTATGGTCAGGCATCAGTTGAGAGAGGCTTCTCTGTTAACAAGGAGGTTGCAGCTGACAACATGAAACAGAGGACTGTCACAGCTCTAAGAATAATTGCTGGTCATTTGTCAAGTGTGGGGGGGGGGGTGCAAGCAAAGTGACAATCACCAAAAAACAAAACTTCTTGCTTATGCATCCAATGCTAAATCAAGATACAATTCGTATTTGGCAGAACAGAGAGAAGAACAGGAGAGAAAAAAGAGGCTGCAGGGAAAAGAAAGGCAATGCTTGATGAACTTGAAGAAGTGAAAGCAAAGAAGAGAAAACTGGAAGTTTGTGTGAAAGACCTGCTTAAGTCTGCTGATGAGTTTGCTGAGAAAGCAGAAAGAACACAAAAGTACACCTTCATAGCAAAGTCAAATGCTCTCCGTAGATCTGCTAACGACAAGACAGCTGAAGTTTCTGTTCTTGAAGCCCAGATAAATGAGAAAATGGAAGAAATCAAAAAGTAAAACTGGGATCAAGATACATTTTCAGGTGTGAGTGGAATTGTGTAAATTTTACATTATATCTAAATCAGTAAATGGCTACTCTTTGCATGGTAAAGGAATTGTGACTGTTAAATGATAGTATGATTAAAGTGCTGGCAGTGCGAAACAAAGAAGAGGAAACTGGAAATGTGTGTAAAAGACCTGCTTGAGTCTGATAAATGAGAAAGTGGAAGAAATGAAAAAGTAAAACTGGGATCAAGATACATTTTCAGGTGTGAGTGGAATTGTGTAAATTTTAAATTACATCTAATGGTGATGGGAACTGTGACTGTAAATGATAGTTGACTAAAATGATTCAGGTGCTGGCAGTGTGACCATGATTCATTGATTAGTAAGTGAACTGTTCACTCTGTTCTGTTGTGGAAAACAGAGTCAAATATTCATGTTAGTTTGTTACATCGTTGGCAAGCCTTGACATGGAATCCCAAACAAGCTGACATGAGGTGGACCAAGAAACACCTGTTGTCGTGGGACCTTGAAGCAGACTCTGAACTAAAGGAAGACACCTGGGGAAACAGCAGGAGAGGAAGGCCCAGGACAGAGGGGCTCCGGTAGACTGTTGTCGAGGGCCTACCCTTCTTCTAGGAGGTTGACAGTCCCTGATGATGGACATGTGTGACAGGGTTTTGTGGTGTTATCATTGTTACCATTATTCCTGACGTTATAACGCTATTTGAGATTTGTTTGAAGTGTAATGTTGTTGATGGGTCTTTAATTTTGAGTCAGAATAGATTGTTGCATTTTTTAAAATAAATCATCGCTTTAAAAAAAACAACAAACAAATCTCCCAGGCCTGGGGCTGAGGCTCTGTGTCATGTGTATAGAGGCAAAGGTTTTCATGTAAGCAATATATTGTTACAGATGATTAGAGAGAAACAGGACAAAATTCCAATTTTGTATTAAAAGCTGTAACTGTCACAAACGAAACTTTTGTTGATATTTTGTGGTTTAGGCTGAACAACCATTAACGCTCAAGTAAAAACTTGAACAGGCAGAAGAGTTTGCAGCTGATTTTGTTAGACAGATGACAGTCTTGCTATATACATATGTTCATATCATAAGTGTGTGAGTGATTGTAGACTCGACTATGAGACAAGACACTGAAAACTGACAGTATGCATGAAGCTGCCCAATTCAGAACTGTGCAATTGTTAAATGCTGATGACAGTTACAACTACAGGGCAGTGTTTGCTATGCTGTATCTGCATTATTTAGCTTTGTGTATACCAAACCTACAGTGCCTCTTTTGGCTGGTTATCTGTCTTTCATTCTTTTCTCTGATTTGTTTGATGAGACAGAAGTCTTCCAGTAAATTACTTATCTTTCTCTTTTTTATGTAGTACCTGGATAACACTATTTACTTCAGTTGTTCTCTGGGTGAATCCCTGTGCCACACTGCCTCCATGACTGTGGTGACCCCCAGTTCTCCACCACTCCAGTCTTCACTTTAACCGAGGACCCCCCACCCCATTATCATGACCACCAGTTTCCAAGTTTGACAAGCGTCAGTGAAGATGAAATGAGGTCTGTCCCTTAAGAGAAAAACAAGATAAAACAAAATAAAAAAAAACAAACCAAACAAAAAGAAGGCAAAAAGCCCCAACCAATCAATCAACGAACAACACAACAACAAAAACACAGGCCCTGGCTCTCAGAACTGTGAATACATAACACAACACTGGTCACACGTAACTTAACCTCTTCTGCATGCACTTATCTGCACTTACTTAGGCCGAGAACATACGGCAACAGAAGTAACTCTGTAACAATTTGAACATGGTTGCCCAATTCAAAAAATTAATTTACAATAGAGGAAAGAAAATAATGAAATGAAATAATTTCAAAAATTCCTGCAAAATACATATGTTGCTAATGCTATTTAAGTTTGAAGAAGGTCACGTTAGCCATTTACTTGGGGAAAAAAAAATCTTCTTCAGAACTTTCATCCGAATTGTTTATCATAATTATAACCTCATCCCATTCAAAATCTATGTCAATCTCCGCTTCATTAGCCTGCACTTTCACTATGTCTTCTGCCGTAAATCCTACAAATCAACTCACTTTCATTACTATCTCCCATAATTTACTACTCCACTGAATGAAAGATCAATACAAAACAAATTACAAGACAAAACATGACACGTTTCGACTTCTTTCAGCTTCGTCAGCCACATCCCATCTGCACCCAATTTGAGGAAAGATAAGTTGGTTGACTGTTCTTTGTCTTCATTGTCTTGAATGTTGTCCCTCTTGCCTGAAGAAGAAAACCAAAGAAGTTGAAGCACGTCACTTTTTTGTCTCTTAATTTGTTTGTCTCTTTTGTTCGGAGTAAGCTGTTTTTTTCCCCATCAAGTTGGTTTCAATTTCCACCGGCAGTCAGCTCACTTTGAAACTAACTGGTCATATATGCTAATTTTGGTAATTTTTTTTCCTTCTTTTGTTTGTTTTTCTTAATATTATCATGAACACAGCACACCATGAGCGTACAGGTGTAAGATTGTTTGAGCCATCTTTCAAATGCCATTTTAGCTGATTTTTCAGTCGAAAGGCTAGGCTGTTTGGCCAGATTCTCAACTGTTGGACAAAGTTGGCTGTACAAACCATTATCAGTCACCATGGCAACGTGGTTAGCACTGCAGACTCCGAGCTGGGAATCGCGGATTCAATTCAAATCAGAGCCATCATTCAAATCAAAGCCATGTAGGATTTTTCTGCCCCAACCAGATCCTACCCAGAGTTGAGTTTGCTACTGGCTTAGTTTGGAAGAGCCATCCAGTTTCATCTACGTAATGGATGCATCTGAGAGTGTGGCTTAAATTTCCTGACCGACACTGTGAGAGTCTGTGTCTCTCGGACCTGACTGACACGCCGGGATATATTATGAAATGAAGTGCAGAATATAGCGCTGTCATGCAGTCTCAGGTCAGAATGGAAATCCAAAATCAGCATCATCTTCATCATCCTCATCAACCAGCATAAAAAAATGTCTAAAATTCTGTAGCCCTTCATGCCCTGCTCTCATGGTGATCTGAGTTTTAAATGTCCTCTCCACGTCTCTGGCCTTGGTTTGATTCTGTCGAGATTACCGGTATCAGCAACATCATGGGGGTTGTCGTTGGACAGACGTGATGGCGCCCTCCAGAGGTAGAGCTCACTTATGCTGGATCCACGACTGAGGTTATTGTTGTTAATAGGGGACTTAATAGGTGGTGCCCTGTGCATGTTAGATTATAACAGGCAACCACTGAACACCACCAAAGTGACGTGGCAGCAGTGCCGTGTCTCCTCCCGTGGGTTGTCTCTTAACAGCTCCCCGTGGATTGCCAGTGCTGGGGTTGTGGCAGGTCAGGTCAGGCTGTGGACGAGGGTGGGAATGAGCGGTGTGAGTACACTTCCACTGAGGTGGCACAGAACATCTATAGAAAGTAACAGTTGAATGTGGGTCAACAGCCCACTGCCTCTTAGTCACTGAAAGAAGGTTTGGCTTACCTACTTTCAAAGAGGTTTCACGTCCTCAAAAAGTAACAGTGTGATTTAGGTAGATCATTTCTGAATCAGGTTTTGATAGAGTCTGCAGTAAACCGTTTAAACATGCCTGATATCATCCAGGACACAAACTCAGCTTACTGTATCACAAGACCATGTTTAAAGAAGGAAAAAAAAAAAAAAAGAAAACGTATAGACATCTATCCCTTTCTCTCTCTCTTCTTATCTATTCATACCTCTGCTTCCGCTCTTAAAACGCATATAGACATCTATCCCTTTCTCTCTCTCTTCTTATCTATTCATACTTCTGCTTGCGCTCTTTCTCGAAGCCGCCGAGGAATGCGCCGAATGTTGTGACTCATAGCACGTCGTCTCATGTGTTTGGGAAGACGCTGGAAGGAAAGCTTGTTGCCGCCGACATGCTCCACTGCATCTGCCAACGCCTCCAGTTTCTCTCGCCCGACTTGCTGCAAACTTCGCCACCGACACTTCTGTGAAAGTAGTAAAAAAGAAACAGCTGTTGATATTGTATTATATAACACATTCAAAAAGAAAAGTTTTAAATTAAAGTACTCATTCGCTCTATGGGCCTCCTTGCAACAGGGGTTTCACCTCTAAACAGGGATGCATGACAGGTCTGAATATTCCTTTAATATTCCTTTAAAAAAAAATATTCATTCTATTTTTAATGACCATAATACATATGTTATAATGAAAACATTTTTATTCTTGGACTAAAAATGCTTATCACAACATGCAAGTAAAATTCTACAGATACTGTCTACTCGCACCGGTCAGTATGACCTTTGCATCAACTGTATTGTCACATGATTGTAGCAATCTTAATAGGATCATAATATAATCTATCTATCTATCAATCTAAGAGTCCTGTTACTTACTTATGGAACAGTTTCAGCTTTATGCTTTCATTTATGAACTGTGATTTTCCATTGAACATGCCACCAGTGTTGATCATTATTCAATGGTCCCATGTTGATTGTGAATGATGGTACACACTAAAGGTTTTCTCTAAAACATTATACAGCAAGAAGAACCTTCACTTATTATATTCAAAGCTGCCAACCTCTGAAGAGACTTTGACTTGGTTTACATAAAAAATGGTTCTGAAAATTGAGAGGAATTTCTGATGGTTCAGACTGGAACAGTGAAAGAAACATGTATGTGCATATATGCTTCTGCACCCAAAACAATATGGTGACATTCCAGAGACTTTATTTTCTTTCCTTTTGTCATGTGCTTTCATGAAATCACTGTATCAGCCAATACATTGCGAAGCACATTGCCACAAAACTTCATCCTGTGACTTGGCTCAAGTCAAATTTTGCACTTCAGAATCATCACCGACATCAGTGCCTCTGTCTGTAGTGTGATGATACAAAGAGGGATGAAAATCTGTTACTAGTGTTAGTTCTTTCTAACACAGCTCTACACTCCGGACTGGAATCAGCAGCACTCCCATCATAACAAGAAGTAACCTGAATCTGCATTTCTATTCTAAAATTCTGTTTATTCTTTTCTGCCTATGGGTTTATCCATCAAAATGATCTAGCAAGTTGTTTCAATAATGATGGCTGAGGAAGAAGCTGAACTGGATGGAATTAAGTTTCCAAGCAGCTCTTTGGCTATAATAATGGTGCATGCACAAAATCTGCAGCTAAATTAAAATCATCTTTTCATTTTGTGAGCAGAATGTGGATTTGAATACACTAAATTCCGTTGAAAGCTGAATGGTTGGTAGCTCTGCTTATTTCACTGTGATGGACAGTCTCGCCACAATGGTGCATGTGCTTAATTTAGCTGACACCAGTTACAGTCATGCTGCGCTGGCTTGTGCTAACAGTGTCAACTGCAACAATAGATCTTCTCGCCTGCCATCACAAAATATGGTGAATTTCAATGCATGTCTGCCTGTCGGTGCCAGGAATTATCTTGTCACCTTTCACTACAGTAATTGAGTAAGTTGCCAACAAGCGATTAGTTAGATAGTACTGCGTTTTGGTCCAAAAACTGTAAAGTACTTCTGAATGGGAACCTAACATCTATTTTTTCACTCAGACCTTTTTAAGTGCATTACACTTGGTAAAATTGAATCGCTTAAAATTATGCATATATATCTTTCTTCTCAGATAAGCCGGTTGAGTTAGTTTTGCATCATCTAATTGCATTTTTGTTGCTATGCTCTTTCTGATTGGGTGTTCGATTTTATTCAATCATTTATCTCTAACCCTACAATCTGGTCCTAATCTCCAATCTAATGAAACACTGAATTATTAATTTATTTCTGACAAAGATCTCTACATATGTGGTGTAAAATTTTAGTAGAAAATTACAATTAAAATAAAGAATTGATATGACATAGATTTAAGCAATTACATCTGGGAACTTTTTTTGGTCTAATTCTATAGTAAAAAAAAAAAAAAAAAAAAAAAAAAAAAACCCAGCGTTCTTTACCAAGTGGCGCAGAGTCGGTCTCGAACATGTGCTGTGACTGTGAAGCGACAGGGGCGCCTCGCTCATTTTCTCTTTTGCTGTCGTTTGGAATTTGAAGGCGTGGCTGTTTAGACGGACGTAAGCCTGTTTCTCCCTGATTTTTTGCGCTATGCTGTCGTTTTCCTTGACCTCTCCGATTACTCGCCATTTTCACATTTCTTGAAAATATAGGCCAGCCTGACGTGCTCCAATCTTCTCGTACCACGAGGGAACTGAAGTCTCGCCGAAATTCGTTCATTGCAAAATTAGGAGCGAAAGGTAAGCGAGACAATCGTTGCGTTATTAAACTTTAAAAAAGCGCAAAATTTTGTGCAGATAGTATTTCAGAATGAATGTACCATGTCCTTTTTTGCTGTCATAAATGTATTACAAACATAACATTTATTTATTTATTACTATTATTGTTTTGTTTTTGTATATCCACAGATTCAATGCCTCTTTTTACCAGAAACATATAAAATGAAGACTTGCAGTCCCACGCAGTGAGGAAGGTTGGAAGGATAGACGAGAGCATAAGATAAAACTTGAATAAAAGCAATTTTTTTTTATTTATTAAACATACAACAATAAACGATAAACAACGAACAGTAGGATAACTCTTGCTCCTATGATGAAATAGATGCATGCCCATAATTCCATACCTTAAAATTAATTGATTATAAAGCGTGGGGAATTTTACCCAAGGCGCACGCTGGCTGAAATTGGTTCTGTGACGGATATATCACGTACCATGCGTGCAGCTCTGAGAAAGACATGAGTAGGCTAATTCTATATGGCGAGTGTGTATTGCAGTTAGCTTATAATCAGCTGTTAACGTACGGGCGCAGAAGCGTCAAACCATTAGGCAGCACGTAGGACCATACGAAGATTTACTGATAACAGTCAAAAAAAAAAAAAAAAAAAAAGAAAAAAAAAAAAAAAAAAAAGAAAGAAAGAAAGAAAAAAAAAGAAAAAAAAAAGGAATTTAACAGTAATTTTAAGTGACTCCCCCGATTTACATACACAAACAAATTACAAGACAAAAACACGATGCGTTTAGACCTCATAGGTCTTCTCGGGCAAGATAAACAACATTCAGGATCAATGAAAACGACGAACGAGTAATCACTTATCTTCTCAAATTCGGCGCAAGATGGGCCCAGACTCTCACAGGTGAAGAAAAAGCCCTCGAATCCCTGAGACAACGACAAGACGTTGTCATCAAACCAGCAGACAAGGATGGTGCCGTGGTGGTCCGGGACAAACACCTGTACATAAAGGAAGCACACCGACAACTGTCTGACACAGATTCCTACACACCACTCACAACAACACCCCTCCCTCAACACCAGAAACTCGTATCAACCACAATCAAGCAAGAAATCAAACATGAAAATTTACCAAAGACAGCGAAACTCCTCGTAGGTCCATCTTGCTCCCAGTTTGAGGAGACAAGTGATTGTTCGTTTTTCGTTTTCATAGTCCTGAATGTTGTTTGTCATGCCTGAAGAACACAAAGAGGAGATCGAAACGCGTCGTGTTTTGTCTTGTAATTTGTTTGTTCATGTTAATCGGCGGAGTTACTTAAAATTACTTACAGGATTTGTTCAATAGCTGCCTGCAGTCACCTTACGTTAAAACACACACACACATAAGGTAAGGTCATGTTGCTCACAGCCTAGCCGACTGCACAGGGCCAAATCAGGGCTGACACCACTTTGAAGTCAACTAACAAGTCATAGATTGAAAAAAAAAAATCACATATCTCTTTTAAAATACACCTGAAAACACACCAGAAACTTCGTTAAAAAATCTTTCTACTGTAAAATCTCAGATCAGA